>JAVYIG010007437.1:0-102119 GCA_035222895.1 Strongylocentrotus droebachiensis
CTTAAATATTATCAGAGTAAGGAAACGATTCGTTGTACCGTTCTCGACTCTTAATCCTTGTCTGAATGAAATTTCCAGCTTTAAAACACAGCCAGGATTTAGTAATGCAGACTAGATTTTTCTAGACCTCTATCTAGATCTAGATTAGAAATCTATGTTAGACCGAATTTTTCTGTCTCTTTCGTTCGTTAGCCTCTGATTTGGGTAGGGTCGGCTCTCTTTAGAACCGACCCTACCCAAATCAGAGGCAGGGTCGGCTCTCTCTTTAGAGAACCGACCCTACCCAAATCAGAGGCTAACGAACGAAAGAGACAGAAAAATTTGGTCTAGATCTAACTGTTAGATCTAGAAATGTAACCAAAACAAAAGTCAACAAGACGAAAGGGAAAATTGAAAAATCGTTCAGAATCAGACACCCCCAGCCTAAAGCTAAGCCTAGACCAGGCGCGGATCCAGGGGGGGGGGGGGCCGAGCGGGCCTTGCCCCCCCCCCCGCAAAAAAAAAAAACAAAAAAAAAAGAGAAGAAAGGAAAAGATGGGAAAGGAAAAAAGGAGAAAAAGGAAAGAAAGAAGAGGAAGAAGAAAAGAAAAGGGGGAAGAAGGAGATCGGGGGGGCGAAAGGGCCTTGCCTCCCAGACTGTTAACCCCCCCCCCCCCCCCCCGATAAAAAAAAATAAAGAGAAGGAAGGAAAGGGAAAGAAAAAAGGAAAAGAGGAGATACTGGTGTACTGATAGCGGGGGGGGGGCTTGGGAAATCAAATTCAAACGTGGTTTATTTCTAATTCCACAACGGTGGATTACAAATAATGCTGAAATGACATAATTTCCGAAATTTGTCCTCACTTTTTAGTAAATTATACGTTTGTATGTCTTTGTTGGAAAATGACAAATTCCTAAATTTACAGCCAGGCAAAAAATATGATTCTTGAAATTCCTACATGTCAGGGCCCGATGTACGGCGGGGATCGAGAGCCTCGAGCCCCCCCCCCCACCACTTTTCTTGAAAAAGTATATAAAGAGAAATAAAATAGAATGAGCGAAAGAAAGTAAGAATAGTTAACTGCCAGTGCTAACAAAATAAGGAGGCATCAAAATATGCTCATCTGACCGTGATTAAATGCCTAAAACCCCTAAGCTTGCGGGGGCTTTGCCCCCTGGATTCCATCTAGGGCCCTACAGCAGGCCCTTAGATGATCATCTGACGGTAATTTAATGCCTAAAACCCTTGATTTTTTGGGGCTCCGCCCCCTGGACCCCACGCCACATAGTGACCTGCCAGTGTCACAAAATAATAAAGTATACACAAAAATATGCTCATCTGACCTTAATTAACGCCTAAAACCCCTGAGCTTCCGGGGCCGGCTCCGCCGCCCTCGACCCCACCAGGGGCCCGTGAATGCTTATCTGACCGTAATTTATTGCCTTAAACCCCTGAGCTTGCGGGGTCGGACAAGGTATCAAGATGTGTTTATCTGACCGCAGGCGCGTAGCCAGGGGGGGGGGGGCAATCGGAGGAGGACGTAGGAAGAAAAAGGAGCAGACAAAGAACATCTTTGAAATTCAGACAAGGATTAAGAGTATAGAGAGCGGTACAACGCATTCTTTTCTTTCTCTAATAATAAAACGTCAAAGCCTCGCGCAGGACCGGGGACTGAATTCAGACGAGGATTCAAAGGCGAGAACGGTAATACGAATTTGTAATGATTTAATGAAACGTAAAAGCTTCTGCGCTTTGCGCGGGATGGAGGGGGAACTAAATTCCGATGAGGATTATTTCGAGAACTGTACAACGAATCGTCTTCTTTCTTTAATAGTTTAATAAAACGTCAAAGCTCCTTATCTATCTAGTTGTAGGGCATAGCAATGTTTGTTGCTTTTATTGGCTGTCATACATCTCTGATATGAACTTTTGAATGTGTTTAAGGTCGGGGATAATCTAACATTCTCAGGTAAGCAATTCCATTCTCTACCCTGCCGAGTAGCTGAAACATTTCTCAAAATGTTGAGGTGGTGGCCGGGGGGAGGTACAATTTGCGAGAGGATGCACTTCTTGTGTTTCTACTATGTGTTTCATGAACATAATGAAAAAGGTCTGCCATGTATGTTGGGGTTAGATCGTTCAGGGCCTTATATACCATAGTTGATTTCCAGAATGCAATACGATCATTTATTGGCATCCATTTTAGTTGATCAAAAAGTGGTTTCGAAGGAGATCTACATGGTGCATCAAATATCATTCTAGCGGTTCTTTTCTGCACCTTAAGCAGTTTCTCTAGATTTGAACTGCCTCATATAAAATTGCAGTAGTCCAAGTTAGACAAGATGTGAGCATGACAGAATTTTTTTCTGGCATCTGTTTGGAGAAGAGGTTTGATCTGCCTGAATTTAGCTTGTTGATCTGCTTTGTATAGCTTAGATGTTGGTCTATCTCTACTCCTAGAAGTCTATGACTTGTAGTACTTTCTATCATCTGACCATTTATCTCTAGTTTCAATCTTTAATGTCCAAGCGACGTAATTTCTGATGGGTGCTTAAGAGCATGCTCTTGGTTTTCTTAGCATTTATTAGTTTCTTCCTCAAATCTTTAATGTCCAAGCGACGTAATTTTTGATGGGTGCTTAAGAGCATGCCCATGGTTTTCTTAGCATTTATTACCATCTTGTTGCTTGCACACCACTTTTCGATTTTGGATAGGTCTTCAGAGAGCTTTGCTTGTACAGGTTCAAGAGTTTTCCCACTTGAGCTGATTGTTGTATCATCAGCATACATTTCCATTTGGATACCCGGGTCAAGGAGAGGAAGATCATTCATAAATATAATGAACAACAAGGAGCCTAGTATGGACCCTTGGGGGACTCGTGATGTGATGGGCAACTTTTCAGATAGATTCTGTTCCAAGCTAACTCTCTGACTCCCAGAGGCGGCCCTCCCGGGGGCAGAGGGGGCACAGTGCCCCCCACACTTTTTCAAGCACCCGAAAAGTCCCCCCTTTTTACATAGGAAAAAGTGCCCCTTTTACTTTGACAAGTGCCCCTATTTATTTGTAAAAGTGCCCCTTCCCCTTTTCAGCTCTGATAAGTGCCCCTTTTATTTTGACACGTGCCCCTTTTCCTTCGACAAGTTCCCATTTTCCTTTGCAATAAGTGTCCATTTTCCATTCTCATAAGGGCCTTTTTAATCTCTAGTAAGTGCCCCTAGTTAGGTACGAGAAGTGCTTCTTTTCGCTTTTGATAAGTGCCCCTTTCACCTCTGATAATTGTCCTACTTAAATATGTGAGGTGCCTCTTTTACTTGACAAGTGCCCCCTTTTCCTTTGTAAGAAGTGCTCATTCCCCCTTTAATAACTACCGCCATTTTAACTCGGATAAGCACACCTTATATTTTCATATGTGCCCTTTTTTCTTTCTAATAAGTGCCCCTTTTCCTAATGATAAATGGCCCATTAAAAAAGAGCCCCTTCCCCTTCTCATAAGTGCCCCTTCTCTGCTAAATGACCCGTTTCAGGTATGATAAATTACACCTTTTCACTTCAGATAAGTGCCCCCTTCACCGCCGATAAATGCCCCTTTAAAATCGGATCGGTGCCCAATTTCTTTCAACTGATGCACATTTTCCTTTATTACAAGTGCCCCTTTCATACCTGGTCATTTCCCCCTTTTAAAGTGCGATAAGTGCCTCTTTTCACCTCTGATAATTCCCCTTTTAACAATGATGCGTGCCCCTTTTCCTTTCTAATAAGGGGACCTATCCCCTTTTCATAAATGCCCCTTTTCACCTCTTATAAATGCCCCTATCCAAATTTGATAGAGGCCCCTTTCCGTCGACAAATGCCCATTTCCTATTCTCATGACTGACTTTTTCCATCCCTGGTGAGTGCCTCTTTTGAGGGTGTAAGAAGTGCCCCATTTTCACCTCTGATAATTACTCTTTGTACTTTAATGCTCCTTTTCTTTCCTGATAAGTGTCTTTTCCTCTCATCATTAAACGCGCCCTTAGCTAATTTCAAGCGACTAAGGGCAATTTCCCTCAAAGCTCGCTCGCTACGCTCGCACGCATCTATAGATGATATAGGTCTACTTATGTTTTTTATCAAAGGTCTTTTTTTTCGTTATCAGAATGTGCTTATAACCCCATTAGGATTGGGTTTTTCCTCTTATAAGATGTAATTTTCGCACTGCGACCTCACACATCTTAACAATTTTCCTCGCTTCGCTTCGCTCGCTCGCTCGCAAACAATTTGTTTTTGACAATCAAACCAACTACAAAGCATGATACTTAAGTAATATCTTGTATGGTGTATGAAGTGAAACAAATATTGAAATCATCCCTGGTAATTGTAATCACAATGTAGGGGTATATAACAATGTCTAACAAATTGTATATTTTCGCTTTGAGATTTCCCTTTGTAGGTGCCCTTATTTCCAGAAGGTGCCCTTTTTTCTTGGTGCCCCCCCCCCCCACTTTGGAAGTCGCTCGGGCCGCTCCTGCTGACTCCTATCCTTCAAATAGGAGACAAACCATTTACGTGTAATTGAGTCTACTTGGTAACATGACAGTTTTTCAATCAGGATTTCATGGTTTACAAGATCGAAAGCCTTGCGTAGGTCAAGCCGTATTAGACCGACAAGATTACCTTTGTCAATCTGTTCGTCACACGAGTAGGCGATGTGATAATTTGAGTCAAATTGAAAGACTTCATGATAAAGTCAAGTTTACAAGAGGTACCTGAATTATGAAAATTGAGATAATCGCAATTTAAGTCACCTAAAATAAGTAATTCATTGATAGCAATAAGTGAACAATTTATTCTCTCTAATATGTTTTCCAATCTATCATAAAATGAAACATCGCAAGAGGGTGGTCTATAAAATAATACAAACTATAATTTTTAAAAAAATTGATAAGATAGGTGAACTTGTAAGCATATCATTTCATTTGAGGGATCTTCAAATTCATGTCTTCTAAAATAAGTAATTTTATCAGAAAAGTATACGCCACAATTAGAAGGCTCAAAATTAAACTTAATTATACTTTATATAATATGTTTTGTTGTCCTTTCTGAGTCCTAGTAGCAGTTGAAAGAGAAAAAAATTAACTCACGTGACATTTATATCTTTTCAGAAACTAATCGATCAATCTATATGACTCTTTAAACGATCAATAAATTTCTGAGAAGATATATACTTTATCTATCAAAAATATATATATTAGTTCCTCTCATTTTCTTGTCCCTTCTCCCCCTCGTTCAACCTTAACTTATTCCTCTCTCAACATATGGTAAAAAACACCCCCAACTCCCAAAAATTGCAACAAAAGGTTTTTCAACAGTTTTTAGTAGTACATGACCTCTGGAATAATATACTGAAAATATGCCGAAATCGGAAGTTCAGAAAGCTGTTATTTTCAAGATGGCTTCTTAGATGGCCGCCGATCCCTAAAAATGGCCATAAATCACTTATTATTCATCCTATACACATAATTTTGGTGTCTATCCCATGGATGGGGGGGGGGGGGGGGTCATAGAATCCATTTAGACAAGTTAGAATGTTTTTAGATGGTCTAGGAAACCCCAAAATCCAAGATGACCGCCGCTACCTAAAAAATAGCCATAAGTCACTTATTATGTATCCTAGAGACATGACTTTGATGCCTATCCCAGGGTTTTCGGGGCGGAGAATACATCAAAATGAGTTAAAATGTTCATTGGTGGCCAGCTAGGAAACCCCCAAAATTCAACAGGCCTCAAAAGGGCCATAATCATCATTATCAGTGTTTAAAACCCATTTGTCCCTCTATGTGGGGTTGGACATTTCATTTTGTCCTTAATGGCTGCTTTCCGCGCAGGTTTCCTTCACGAGCTCAATCTGGGCTCGCTGTGGTACGGAAAATAAGACGCGGCCCGTGAAGAAACTTGCAAAAATACCTGTATGTTGTTAAAGACAAAATAGCTTCAGGGAAGCCGAAAGAGAGCTGTAGATGCCCATCCAAGTGAAGAAGGATTGACTTATCGTTATAATCATATTGTTGATTTAATATATGACTATTAACACAATTATCAGTATTTTATCAATTGAGAACCTAATCAATTACACACCAACGACCTTTGTTACATCGACACAAGATTTATCTCGATTATGTATGCAAATATTTGTTTCGGCGTGACATCAGCTCACTGAAATGTAACCACGTGACTAATGAAGATGGCGTCTCATACTGAAGGCTCACATTTGACTCTGTGGGGATTTGTCGACTTTGTTCTAGCAGTTTGCGTCGTTTGCGGTGAGATATCCATTACCTATAATTTCGTCTCCTTTCAATTTTTCTAATTTTCAAGGAATTAATTTGTAAGTGTATGTGTAGTTTCTTCAAGTTGAATTGTGAATAAAGCAAATATTGCGTTACCTTATCTCAAAAAAATAAATGCTAATAGTGCGCCTATCGGCCTATGCACTCATGTATATGAATATCAGATTATAAATCTTTCAAATTTGTAGTATTTTCAGGAACATCAGACAGTAGTATAAAAAGTCATAATATTAAAATTAAATCGAAGGTATTGTGCTGCACTTATTAATATCTTTGCTGATCACTTGTGCAGATTTGTAAATTAGTGGGATTTATTACCATAATTTTACACTACAGTTACGCGATTTAGATAAACATTGTAGGTGAAGTGTATACCGATTTACACCAAGCCGTCCAACTAGGAAACAAAGCTGTTTTAGAATGTCAGTTTAATGGAGCACCATTAGGCCAAAAAAAAATTGTTTGGTTGTCCTCGATTGCTTTTCTGGAGTAGGGGCGGGAGGGCTGATTTTTTTTTTTTTTTTTTTTTTTTTTTTTTTTTTTAAATTCATTTTTTTTTTTTCATAAAAAAAAAAATCATTGGGATTGTCAAGCATTTAAACAAATAAAGTCTATAAAACACTTTAATATGGTAAAAGACTAGTTTAATGTACAATGAATATCAAGACCAACACAGAAAGTATTTTGGGCTTTTAAATCACCTTTTACATCTCCATTGTACTACTTAAAGCTACTTGCGCCCTTTATGTAGCAAACAATGCCTAATCGGTGACCATTGGTCCCCCATAATCCTCTTTATCTTATATTAACTGAGAGCTTATTTGATCTGTCCAGTGACCCTGCAGGGTGGTCTAATTCCTCCTGTAAACTAGTACAGATGGGCTTTAAAATGAGTTTAAGAATGCTCAGAACCTGATTTGAATGAACGGCATTTTGACATAGAAAAATAAAAATGGCAAGTCTAATAAATACCTAATTGCGTACTGAAAAGACCAAACTGGCAACGGGACGCATTTTGATCCTTGCAAATGCATAAAATGGTATGTTTGGCATTAAAGATTGCTCCCCCAAAAAAAATTAAACTAGAAAAAAAAAAACAATGAATAAAAAAAAAAAAATTGAATTAAAAAAAAAAAAATATTAAAAAAAAAAAAAAATACGAGCGGCCCGAACTTCTATGGCGACGAAACTTTGATTTTACAGGAAAGTGCTATGCCCCTTCAGGAAAAAGAACCCCGATAACCATTAGCGGAGAGCCTTATTAAGAATTGAGAATTAAGATAGAAATCGTAAAATTACTCGTATTTGTTAGCGAGAAAAATATTCTCTTCAGAGTTTACAGTTTCCTTGCTAGCCATTGTCATAGTCAGAGAAGAACAACTCGTGAGGTACCCACTGACCTGTATTTTAGTTACAATGTAGGACCTCATCTGTGAAATGCATGACAATGGTTTCGTAATAATAGACTTTTTGTAAAGAATTAAAATGAATGGATGTTTTATCATAATTTTTGATGACTAGCTATTTGGTTCAGCTGTTCCAAACAGTTGAGCAGTTTATTTTTTTAAAGCAATATTTGGCATGCAAAAGTTACTGCCTGATCGAAAAGCTCTCCCAATTATACAAAAAAGTGACAAAGACGTACATAAAACTGTTCAAAGAAATCTCCTATTTGAGATGCCGGTGTAACACCATTATGTAACACCATATTCCTACTGTAATATCACTATTTTCATTTAAATGGCAGCTCCCGTCGGAGAATAGCTAGCAAGGAAACTGCTAACTTTAGAGAGTGTTTTGCCGCTCTATGTAATAAAATAGGGGTAATTATACAATATCGCTCACAGTTTTGAATTATATTAGCGGCTAAAGTTTGTTGGATTTAATTCTCCTTTAAGATTAAACAAAACCCTTACTTCGAAAGGATTAGGACAATACTTAAGCATTGCTTTAATCTTATCAGTCTTTTTTTCTAGCTGCGCTCGTACGACACATACTATGGTTGCTCCGCGTGCAAGTCCCTACATTTCGCGAGTTCCTTACTTCAACCCTGGACTAAATCCCAAATGCAACCCTATAACCAAAACCCAATATAGTATTTTTATTTATTGAAGTCTACAAGAATTGTCGCCGGAACACATGTCGGATCACTGATGCTGCAGATATGCGATGACCTTTTTCCTTTTTGCATGATGCATTATTCCGGGAATGTGGGCATCACTTTCTGCCCTCACCATCCCTGTAATAAAATTCCTGAAAGTTCATCGCCATATATTTTGAATTTAAACGTCATTATGACTGGTTTACTTTCACATCAATATACAAAGATCATTCTAAATTTATGTTCATTTTGTCATTTATTTTATGACTTCTGACCAGAAACAAAAGAATTGAAAATTTTCCTATAAATATAGAATAAGAGAAAGATATGTACATTTGTAGAATTCTACATCAATCACGATTAAAGTAGTCACCCGGAGAAATTCACGACAACTGATAATTATGGACAAATTGTATATGGATGGAAGGTTTTCTTTTGAAAACCACGAATAATTTGTTGAAAAATCATATACATCATGAAAAGGCGTAAAATGCAATTTTGTGGCTAGCTGTATCTTGCATTAGACGTCACGAATCTTGAAGCTCTACGGAGGACCGCCGCGACAGTGGCGCGCCGACGGCAGAATATCTGGATCTCGAAATTCACATTTTTTAGAGATGATTACTGCGGGCCCCAAACATATTTTGAAGAAGGATGTTGTTATATTTGATCAATAAGGCTTCCCGTCGCAATGATATGAATTTGGCATCAATTAAAAAAACTTTTGATTCTTCGGGTGACTAGGCCTACTCAAAGATAATCTCAGAATAACTCTCGCACAGTGATTTTGGGGGCTAACACTTTCGTATTTCGCAACAAACTGTTGTATTTTTTTATTATTCCATAAATTTACAATATTATGGCTTTGATACAGTTTATTACAAAGCATTTGCAATTTCGAAATAAACCGTCTGTATGAACAGATATACATTGCGCCGGTATTTGATATCGATGTTGTCGATCACATAATAATGTAAAGATCTTAGCCAGTCACGTGATATCGTATAGAATTTTGAAAACATTTATGTTATATTGTTTCATTTGAAGCTACACTGGAGGAACCTTATCCGTTCATCAATGAGTGTAAAGAAAACGGACAAAATTGTACTGTTTCCGCGCAGAGTCCGCTAAACATTACGTGTACAGTTTCGAGATACTTCCCGAATACAGTCAATAGGTTTCGACCATTGACAGAGTCGAATGGAAAAATGACGATGGGACGAAGAGCAAATTGATTTCCATTAGAGTGCCACCTAGTAACATACCCTATGTGTGTATTGCGTTTAATATTCCTGGATCTCAAGATGAACGCACCCCGACAATATCAGTATCAACAATCTTCGGCACCAACTGAGACCTATCTAACTCTTTTCATCAAAATTGGTATGAATTTTCAAACATCTACATGTGTAACGAATATACTTTACACACTTTTCCTTCTGCGCCGTCTTCACTTTAAGACTATGATTTTCTTCTACAATAGTTTGAAATCCATTAGAAATTGTGAGTCGAATCTTACGTGAAATATCTAGATTTACTGAAATAAATAAAAGCATTGCAATTTTCGTGAAATTTTCCATGTGAACCAAATATTTGTTCTTATTCTAATGTAGAGAGGTAGTTTCCTTTTAATGTCCTGTTTTCCCCTATAGAGAGACTTAAGGTCTTTTTGACAAAATAAGAATCTCTCTCATTGCTGTCAAAATGTTTTCTGGGATTCCTTCCTCAACATCATCATCAACTTCAGGTGGCGCTGTAAAGCGCTGCTGTGGTCTTCACGAGAACACACCATGCAACTCTTTCACCTGCCATTTGTGTTGCACCTTTCATTCCTTGTCCAGACACTTTCTTGATATCATCAGTCCAAGATATTGGTGGACGACCTCTACCTCGTTTTCCTTCGACTGCTCCTTGCAGTATTTGCTTCTCAACACCTTCCGATCTCCTAACAATGTGCCCAAAATCGTTTAGTTTTCTTTCCATGATTCCCCTTCTGATGGTCAAGTCTGTTCCAATCTTTTCCAGGACCCACACATTTGTCTTTTATCTTTCCATGACACCTGCAACAGCCTCCTGTAGCACCACATTTCAAAGGCATCAACTCTCTTTCTGTCATTCTTTGTCATGGCCCAGGACTCACTCCCGTAAGTCGCAATAGAGAAAGAAGTTGCTTGAAGCAGACGAACCTTCAGACTGAGAGATAGGCCTCGGCTCTTCCAGATGTGAGACATATTCTGTACTGTTGATCTCGCCATTGCCATCCTTCTCCTTATCTCTGTGGTGCTCTCTCCTTTGTTAGTGATGATTGAACCCAAGTAGTCAAACCGATTTACTACTTCAATCTTATTTCCAGCTACGGTGAAGTCAGTGTTAATATCATCTCTATCGACAACCATTATTTTTGTCTTGTTGGTGTTTAGAAGGTCTTTCTCTTCACTTGCCTGTTTGATGCGATTCAACAAATCCATCAGCTCTTCTCTGCTGCTGCAAACGAGAGTAGTGTCGTCAGCATACCTTAGGTTCGTGATCTTTTTACCTCCAAACTTGACTCCCCCATTGAATCCTTCCAGAGTATTTCTCATAATGTCCTCAGAATAAATGTTAAAAAGGTTCGGAGACAGTATGCATCCTTGACGTACTCCCCTACCAATTCCAAACCACTCAGTATTGCCGTTACTGGTTCTCACGGTTGCTTCTTGGTCATGATAGAGGTTTTTTATCAGTTCGATGATGTGACTTGGGAACCCCATCTTTGCCATTGTATTCCACAATTGAGAGTGGCTCACACAGTCAAATGCTTTGCTATAATCTATAAAGCACATTAATAGAGGGGATGTCTGTGTTCTCTGCATTTCTCTATTATGTTTCTAATGTTGACGATCTGTTCTCTTGTCCCTCTACCTTCACGGAACCCTGCTTGCTCATCTGAGATCCATGCTTGCAGTTTGATTTTCATTCTTCTGCTAATCACCTTCAGAAGTATTTTGCTTGCATGACAAATCAAGCTGATCGTTCGGTGATTTGCACATTCTTTCAGATCTCCCTTCTTTGGCAATGGTATAAAAACAGCTCTACACCAGTCCTTAGGCCACTCCCTACTATTCCAGATATTGCAACAGAGACGCCACATCAGGTCAGTACCTTCTTCACCTGTAGCCTTCCACATCTCGGAAGTCAAGTTGTCAAAGCCAGGGGATTTGCCATCCTTCAGTTGTTTAGTTTTTGTTAGTCTTTCTTCATTGGATTGTGCTTCAGATTCATCAGGGTTTGTTTTGTGTACTCTTTATAAGATGTATTTTTTTTCGCACTGCGACCTCAGAAATCTAAACAAAAATTGCTGGCTCGCTTTACTCTCTCGATAATTCATATTCAGGCCAACACAACCAACTGCAAAGCATGTTGCTTAGGCAATATCTTGTACCACGTAAAGAGAGAAACAAAATAATATTGATGTTTTCACTGGTAGTGTAAATACATTCATGACGATGTAGGGGTATATATCAATGTCTAAATGGTGTATGTTCACTTTGAGGTTTCCCTTTGAAGGTTCCCCTTATTTTTACAGAAAGTGCCCTTTTTGTTGTTACCCACCTCCCTCCATTTTGGAAGACACTCCGCCGCCCCCTTTGCTAAGACTTTTATCTTCTTTTTTTCAACAGCAGAATTATCTCATTCTGTCATTTTGGACACAACGTGTTTTATGTGCTTACAGTTGGGTCACACGCAGCGGCCTTCCCTTTATTCTAATTGTGCTACCTTAAAGATGGATTTTTAACTTGTTAACATCAACCAGAAGTGATTTTTTTATACTGATTTCCTGTTACAATACGTAAGTTATATCATCTCATTTTTGGCTGTATATTCACTATTCGTGCTTTCGGTCCGACTGAGTGAGTTTCACGTCTGTTTGACTGTTTGTACACTTACGTCTAATTTTGCCCACCAAGATGTCGATAGACAATAACCCTCACCCGGGGATCAATACGACTTTCACGGACATCTTGACAGATCCTAGATTCGAGTCTGTAGTAGCAGTTCACTTCGACAAACGCCTTCAGGAAATAAATGATGAACTTGAAATACACAAAGCTCGTATTCAAGATTTGGGATCTTCGGCAACCTTAAAGAGAGCCGAAATTAAGATGGCATCTTATTTGAAGACTCGGTAAGTCCTTGAAACCGTCGTACATAATTATGCAGGGAAACGTATGTTGATCATCGAAGATTTGACTGCAAATAGGAATGTTCTGTTTCTTCCTGAAGCCTTCCTTCATTTGAAGCTCGAGTTTACATGGTTTATCGTTGGAAGAATCTTTGCAATCTCCAAGCAACCGAACAGTATCAATATCTTAAGAATTTCCATTTATTTACGTATGGTATGTCTAATTTACTATTTGTTTAATTGAAATTCTCAAAAGACATTGGACATGTAAAAGCTCCTATAGCTTTCAGTCACCGTTTGAAGTATCAACAGTCAAGTTTATGCAGTTATATCAAACACAAGCCTCTTGTTCATATATAGAGAATGCCGGTGCGAGATAATTATAACGATGATAAGGATGACAGGGTGTAAACTAATTAATGATGATAATAATACTTATAAGGACGATAGCGAATGGAGTTCATTGAATCATGACCTAGGATGTAGTTCTTTAATTAAAAGATTTTAATCGATGTACAAATTCAAGGTATTTTTCAACGAATGATATCCATGGTTGACTAGATTTTTCTCTTTATCCTTTTTCTTCTACTCTGTTTTCTTTCTTTCCTATTTTTCGCTCCTTTCTATTCTTTCTGCGAAACCTTGTTGATGAATGTGTGTGCGTGTGTGTGTGTGTGTGCGCGTGTGTGTGTATTGGTGTGTATGTGCGTGATTTTATTTTGCACGTCTTTTAGATTTTATTATTTTCCAGGAGTTTTTTTTTTTCGGGGTTAGTTTTCCGGTGGATAATAATCCAGATGGTGATTGTTCAGATTTGTTTTTTTGTCCTGATACGCGAGAACCCCACCTCTAGTGTGTGGTTTTTTAAACGCCCGCCGAAGTTTCACCGATCTTTTTTTCAGTATAAAAGTAAATTTCGTCACGCATAATTTTTGATTGACCATGTAATGTCACAATGTTTATCAATTAGTATTTTGACTGAAATTCGACTTACTTAAGTAAAACGTATCAGGACAATTACCCCCTGGGCAATCATCTCCCCGGAAAACTACCCTCAAGGACAATTACCCCCGGAAAATTACCCCCCCCCCCCCGAGTACAACTACCCTCGAGGACAATTCCCCCTGAGGACAATTACCCCCCGAGGATAACTATCCCCGAGGACAATTACCCCTCGAGGACGATTACCCCCAAGGACTACTACCCCCCCCCCCCCCCCGTACCCACCCCTCCGAGGCCAACAACATCTCCCCCAAGGAATTTGCAATAATGTGACGTATAATGCAAGCTTCTCTCCAAATTGCTATTTACAGAACATTTTATAAGCTTTTATTTTCTTAGTTATTTATAAATTTCATATAGTCTTTTCAAATTATTCAATTCGATGTGGGGGGGGGGGGGGGTCGGAAGTTGCCCAAATCCCCCGGAGTTTTGCCACCGAGTAAATAACAGAAATTACATTTCTTAGACATTTAACAATACATTGCGCGCAGATGAGTAAGCGTTACAGTGTCTCTCACCAACAATGGCACAACAAAGAAATTAGGATGTAAGATTTCATTTATGCATCCTCTGTAACTTTTTTAATCAGCTGATCGTGTATTTGTCTTTGTATATGTGTAAAAATGGGCCCTCATCCATGATAAAAAATTAAGGTTTTCTTCACGTTATCTATATATTTCTGTTGTCATACTGAAGTATAATATGTTTTCTTGTACCGTAAATTATTTTTGAAATAGAAATTATCTTTAAGTTATTTGTACGATGCCATGTCAAAAGAAAAAAAATATCCGCTCTCTGGTAATTAATTTCATTTGATTTTGTAACTCCAGCGCAGCGTTTTCCAACCAGGTTGCCGCAAGCGAATGTTACTTACATTTGCAAAACGTTGATTTTGTGAAAAGCAAATATCAGAAACGATTAGAGTATGTAAATACATGAGAAAATAAAATGTTAAAGATAATAAAGTGTCTTTCTTCCTCGCTCGCTGACAATATTTTGACAGCAATGCGCCCTAATATATATATTATATCTTTTATTTCGAGATTACATTGTTACCAAACCCATTGCATTCAACAACATGATAAATAAGGGCATCGAGATGCCCAACTATCCTCATATTCGTGTATCAAGGTCATGACCGAATATTTCAAACTATTTTTTTACCAGTTTCAAAATATCTTCTTCTGTTTTATTCTTAAATGTGCCCATACGTGTGTACAAAGCACTTGACAAGTGCCAAAGTCATGCAAAATAAGTAGTCTGTGAAGACTTTGGGATTTGGAAGAAACTTTTTATTTCTTAAGAGGGTAACGTGACTAACAAAAAGTTGAAATAACGCTGCTCCAGAGAAATGTATTTCTATGCATTTTGAGAAGCGCTGGACAATTACCTAAGACTTTCACCCTTCGTGGAAATCAGTAACCGCACTGGCGTTGCATAAATTATAATTAAAGTGAAATGTGTAGTAATGATAAAGAAAACGTGCTATAGTATTTGAACGAATATGGGTTTATGCATGGGATCTTATGGGCTCGTAGCCATCTCTCAATGTGTCAGATCGTCTTTTGCTATTGAATCCTGATTGTCCACGGGGGTAGTTGTCCTCGGGGGTGATTGTCCACGGGGGTAATTGTCCTCGGGGGTATTGTCCTCGGAGGTAATTGTCCTCGGGGGGTAGTTGTCCTCGGGGTGGAGTAATTCTACGGGGGTAATTTTCCGGGGGTAATTTTCTGGGGGTTATTGTACTTAGGGGTAGTTTTCCGGGGGCTGATTGCCCAGGGGGTAATTGTCCTAGAACCTAAGTAAAATGCTGAGACAATGAGACGAATAAATTGGAAAATGTTCAAAAGCGGGTACTCAAAATAGCCGTAGGATATAATGTTGATTATACGAATCCCCTTTCCATAATCAACCTTACCTCGAGAAGGGATTCACTTTTGTTAAGTTTTGGACAGAAGTTCAGTAACTCTGATCACCACAAACACCCTCTACCCATTCCCAGGTCCGTCTCGAGCATTAGACAGTTGCGTAGCATGACTGGTTATCGGACGATTAAATGTAACACTGACAGGTATCGTAAATACGCCATCCCTTACCTTGCCAGAATAGTGAAGTAACTCTCATCCCCTACACTGTCTTTCAGATTTGTATCTCAATTTTGAGTCAATAAATCAATGTCACTATTTCAGCCTGCATGCCTTAATCCTGTGGTGTATGTCTATGTTGGGGAGGGGGGGATTTCAGTTATTGTTATATTTACTTGCAGTTGTGTATTGTCATTGTGTTACTGATTTATTTACTATGTTTTGTAATACTATTGCAAATGTTTATACAACACTGTACTATTGCTAATTGACCCTTTCAGCTTTGCGCTGCTGGTCGATCATTAGATATCAATATATGAATATGTTTTGTAATGGTCTGAATTTGAATTAGGACATTTAGTTTAGCCAAGTAAAATATTAACTCGATCCGTATACTGAATTGAATACGGCCCCAGTATATCATGCGAAATTCGTTGGCTATGAATGCGTCTAAACACCGATTTACATTCAAAACCTGGATCATCTTTCAACTTAGAGACTAGTCGAGACACTATTGGATTGGCATATTGCCATGGATGGATTCATCGATCTGGATGGATTCATCGATCTTTTTAATTGTGTAAATTTCACGGTAGTTCGATTTTTTATGTATAATACTAATGATATTGGCTTTCGTTCGTGGTATATCAGATATATATGGCAATATTCATGCAAGGGCAGCCAATATTATATAAGTATCCTCAAAATAGACATCAATTTTATTTTAAATATCACGAATGGTGTTTTCCGGTACAACAGTCATATGTTAAAATGTTCATACAAGTGGGAGTGTCGTGGTCGAGTGGTTTAAGGCGCTTGACTGGAGATGCGAAGGTCGATGGTTCGAATTCCGACGCGGTACTAATATCCTTCGGCAAGATATTTACCTGCACTTGCTACTATCCACCCAGGTGTTGAATGGGTGTCAGGTATGCTGCGAAAGTTCATGTGATTGGACGAAATTGTGCATACATTGTGTGCGGGGGTAAGCCTGGATCCGCTTGCTGGGGTAATAATATATCTGTAAAGCGCTTAGGCACATCGTTGGATCGATGTATTGACCGCTATATAAAAATGGAATATTATTATTATTACATGTACATATTTAAATTTCTGTGAGAAGGCTTGCTTGTCCTTGCTTATTATGGGAAGCTCGTTGGTTTTTGCTATTATAGTGTTCGTGCATAAAAAATACGCATATGCGTATATGACTGAATATGACTGAATATACACACTTTGTCTTTGGCAGACCTTTTTACAAGAAATCTACGAGACAGATTCCGAGACTTGACTTTGAATATATGCCGACCCTCTTCGACTTTTTACTTTATTTGCTATTTGATAACATTCTAAATATACTTCTTGTTATTTGCATAATTGTTAGGAATTATTCCTGATAAACAATCACTTTGGTAAAGATAGGTATATTTGTTAGGGGTCCAGATAACTCGCCACAAAGACAACTCGACACAATACCCTGGATATCTCGCCACAATACCCTGGACAACTCGCCACGGTCGAGTTGGCCAGGGTGGGGTGCCTTTTCGGACAGCTCGCCACACTTTTTTCCCCTCATGATATCTATCCCTCATCTTAGATGAAATTGTCATTTTTCATGATTTTCGTGCTTTTATAAACACAGTCATGACAAAGAATAAAGAATAAAGCTGATTTCCCTTGCAACAAGAATATATTTTTGACAAACCGAAGGCGTACGATCGCCAGATATTGGGATAACTTCTCGGTATTTAGAGAACTATAACAGCTGCATTTTTCTGTCTCAGAAAAATTTTAATGGTAGGAATTTATACATTTTCATGGAAGGATACTGGAAGCACTGGCGTACTGATGGGGGGGGGGGGCAGTTGACCCGCGAAATAAAATTGAAATTTTTGCTGAAATTACATGATTTTCTGGGTTAGTTTCGCACTTTTGACAACAGTCAGAGGCGGCATTTTGGGTTATGGGTGGGGGGGGGGGTGGGGAACACTGTACCCCCACTTTTTCAGGTTCCCCTAAAGTGCCCCCTTATCCCTTGTACATATCCTTTTCCCTTCTGATAAGTGCCTACTTTTCTTTCTCCATGATGCACCTCTATAATTCAAGGCATCTAAGAGCCCTTATAATTTGTATAGTGCTTGCTTGCGCGTTTATAGATGTTTTAATTATAATGTTACTCATAATTATATAAAATAACTTTTCGGTCTTTCTTCATTAGATTGTGCTTAATATTCATCATGTAATGGGACCTTATACTTTTTGCTCGCTTGCTCGAAAATCGATATTCAGTCCATCACACCCAATTGCGAAGTACGTTGCTTAAGCAATAATCTGTTGTTCCACGTAAAGAAATAAACAAATATTAATGTCATTCGTGGTAGTGTATTCAAAATCTCGACGATAGGGTAGACCTATATACAAATATCTAAAAATGGTGTTTATTATTGTTGATGTGTCCCTTTGTAGGTGCCCCTTTTTTCAGAAATCCAGCCATTGTTGCGATCATAGGCGTCAGAAGTGGGGGCAGGGGACTCGCCCCCCTCCCAACGAAAAAGTGTGTATGTGTGTGGGGGGGGGGGGGGGGGTCAGAACGAATGTTCACTCCCCCCCCCCTCCCCCCCCCCCCCGAAAAAAAATCAGCAGTAAAGCAGTAAAATTGATTACTGTTTAGTAACCAAAAAGAACATTAACAAATAATAAAACCTGAATTGAATCAAATTAAAATGATATTCGATTCAAAGAAAAGGAAATTGAACTGGAATTAAAATTTCCTAAACATTCCACATGCCCCTATATTCATCGATGGAGGATTTTATAATAGCGATACGCGCATATGTATCCTGGAAATTTAATGTGAGAGCATGGGAAAGCATGTGTGTATTTTTTATTATAGGGGTGAGAAGACATGAGCCCCTGAACACTGATGGGGGGAGGGGCAGTTGCTCCCCAAATAAAATTATAAAGTGGTTTATTTCTAATTCGATACCAGTGATTTAGAATTGTTGCTGAAATGACATGATTTTCAGGGATCTTTTCTCATTTGTTTGGTAAATTATACCTTTTTATGCGTTTGTTGGAAAAATTGCAGTCAGACAACCAAAAAATATGCTTATTTTGAAGCCTTCATGTCAGGGCCTGCAGAACGGTGGGGCTAAGGGGCTCGAGCCCCCACACTTTTTTGAAAAAGTATGTTAAAGAGAAAGAGGAAGAAAGAACGAGTGGCCTGCTAGTTTCACAAATGAGGTATCAAAATATGTTCATCTGGCGTAATTAAATGCGTAAATCCCCTGAGCTTACAGGGGCTCCGTCCTCTGGACCCCACTAAGGGCCCTAACGCGGGCCCATGGATGCTCATCGGACCGTAAGTACATACCTAAACCCCCTGAGCTTCTGGGGGCTCCACCCCTTGACCCCCGGAACCCACTCCACGTCAATTTGCGCTCAACTCACTTTGCTCGCTATACGCTCTACCAGATTGTTGATACTCCACTTCAAAAAACGTTCCGCCAGAGGCCTGCATGTTATGTGTAAGAGTGGTGGCGATGCAGATTTTTCTTCTGCCCCCGAAACGTTTTTGCGCATTATGCCACTGCCCCTGGAAGGTGAACCCCCTGGAATATCCCCCTCCCCCCCACCCAACCCAATCCCAAAGTGCTTCCGGCGCGCCTAACTGGTTGCGATGTCAGGAATGCTCGTTTAACCTCTTTGGTAATCCTGGCAGTGACAACAAATATATTCCCCACTGAAATATAGTACTACTCTACTATACTACTATTAATAATACTACTACACTACTACTACTACTAATAATAATAATACGAATGATGATGATGACAATTTAACGACGACGGTGAAGATGATGACGACAACGACAACAATAATAAAAAGTAATAATAATAACTGCAACAAGCCAGACATTGTCGTCAGGGACAACAACACAGTAAATATCATCGAGGTCACCGTTCCCCATGACATCAACATCGCCTTCAAGGAAAGGGACAAACGTCTCAAGTATCAAGACCTCAGAATAGAGATCGAGAGGATGTGGAACGTTCAATTCAATTTAATTCAATTCATTTTATTTCATTTCATTTGATATCATTCTCCATAAAAAAACAAAAAAACATAGAAACATGGTATATCTAGCGTTTAACAATTAAGAAAACTCGTCAAATTCATAACAGTATTAATACAATTCTTTTCGTTGGATCCTAATACTGAAAGGCATGGTGCTATTTTTGTTAATAAAAGTGTAGTACTCGTAGTGGTAGACAAACCAAACCACGTGATATTTTAGACGTATAACTTTAAACTGTATAGTGTGAACTTAGTCTTTAGCTCATGTTTATTGTGTTTTAGAAATATAAAAATGCATATATCATGTCTATGTATTTTATTATCATATCTTACTTTGTTTTATATATTTGTCTGTATTGTGTTCTAAATACGTGGTTCTATCATACCCCTGAAGGGGTCGATAGAGTCAAATAAAATCTTATCTTATCAGATAAAAGATTGATTACAAGAAAAATGTGGGATTAACAAAAAGGGCAATTAGCCTTATCAGCGTCAATACCTTAACAAGTATACACTGTATTGTTGAGAAAAGAAAAAAAGGGAAAAGGAAAGCAGAGAAAACCTGAACACCGATACAAAAGAAGAAAAAAAAAGGGAAGGAGAAGGGAAAGGGAGGGGGAATACATTAAAAAGTGCATTAACTGAAACGTAATGTCATTTATTTTGGCTGGAATACAATGATAAAAGATGGGATTTATACAATCGTTTAAAAATATTAATTGAATTAGAGTTTTCATATTAAACAGGATATTTTTCCATAAAACGAGTTTCATGGGAATGTATTTCATAATTAAATTTAAATTTACATGCAAATAACCTTGGCAATAAACCCTTGCCACATAAACAGAAATATAGCAATATTAAATTATTTATATCATAAACATTTAGAACCTTTAATTGTTGAAAAAGTGGCTAAGTGTGGGCATTGAACGAAGCGGATGTCTATACAAAAAGAGTAAGGTAAAAGGTGGTATAAGACCATAAGAATACATAATGAACGAGAGAAAAGAGGCAGTTTATTGTTTCCATATAAAAGTAGCACATACCTTTTTTTTTTCAGTACATCTGCATTATGGCTTTTCACTTACAAACTCAAACTCAACTATTTCAACTTGGCATATCTATAGTTTGACAAAACAATAACAAAAGACAATAGCAAATTGAACTCTCAAACCTAGTGCTCCAGCACTCTCAAAATTAACCTTCAAATTATTTAGCAGTATCTTCTTCTTCACTATTTTCATGTTATTAATTCCAAGTGTATTGTACATAGATAACGACATTGGGCTTCTTTTTCTTACATAATAGTAACTTAGTTACATCAGTTCTATACATCTCTCTGTATGAAGTCCAAAACACACCCACTAATTCCACTTTATGTTTTGACAATCCACAAAAATACACCAAATATACAGCAAAACTAACCTCTTTGTCTGCCTTTATGACAATAATATGGCTGAAATCCCCATGATACGCTGGCAAAAAGGGGATTCTTGATCTTCATAAGACAACCCAATTCCTGATGACTTCCGAGTGTATATCAAGTGCACAGCAATATATGGTGCTATGTTAGGCACATTGCCTAAGGAAGTACAATTACATAATGTACATGTATGTCATGCATCAATGGTACAATTAAATTAAAAATTAAATAACTCGAGTGATAAAGCAATTTCAAGTGTTCAAATAATTTCTTAAACTAAGAACCTCTGGAAAACTTTGCTAAAATCAAGTTTTACATAGTTTTGTTACGGTTTGTTTTATAAAGATAAATCAATATTTATAGCCCCCCCCCCCCCCCCCAGTGTATTTAAAATGTAACTTTTGCTATAAAAGGCCAAACCCATCCCAAATATGAGTTGACATAAACAGGCCCGCCGCGGCTCAATGCACAATCAAGTGTAATCTTGTAGGCGAGCGATAATTTCGCTGAGGTAGAGAAAAGGTTATATTAGAATGTCAGGATACGCCAAAGATACATAACAGCATATTTCTACGATTAAAAAGTTTCCTGAGACAGAAAAATGAACCTAAAAAAAACTAAGTTATCCGGCGATCGTAGTCGTACGCCTTCGGTTTGTCCAAAATAGATTCTTTTGCGGGTCTTGTTGCAAGCGCAAGGAAAATCATCTTTTTTCTTTAGAACAGCTGTTTCCCTGTTCTTCTTTTCTGAAGAAATCTGACGAAATGTCCTTAATTTGTGAAATTCGTCCGTGTTTTGATTTGATTTGTAAGAAATATTTCAGGGGGAGAGACAAACATTACTGGCTCTGGCTCAGCTATTAATTCGTTTTTAAATCGTTTCGTATTCGTCTTAGATGTAAGTCGTTAGCAATTGTTTCTTTAATCCGTTATATAGTGTAATGGTCCCTTTAGTCAAATTGGTTCTTGGGTCCGTTAAATTGAAACTTTTGGAGCGCTGAACTTGGGGTAAATAGAAAACATTGGGTAGAGAACTTGATTGGATTCCAAATCATCGTTAATTTTCTACACTGTCCAATTGTGTGTTAACCTTTCATCTCTCTGTCCACAGCCTTGCTTGTTGCAGCCTTCATTGTTAAATTAGTTGTTTACAGCCTCAATGTGTTATTCAAAAGCAAGATATGTCGGAGAAAAGAAAGTAAGTTCCTGTTGCGTTCGCTATGCATTTATTTGTTCCCATAGCTATGGTATAACAATCTTAAACAGGTTGTGCAATATCAATCTTAAAGTAATAAAAATAAATCTTTTCGATACGTGAACTGTGAATACCTGATCTTAATGTTAATCATAGTGGCATCTCTATGAAAGATGTTTTTAGAGTATAGACCGATTTCCCAATCCTGAATGCTCATATTTTAGCACATGGTTTTCAATATTGATCTTTTATAAAGCAAGTTATAAATATATCTACTATCAAAACGAGATAGCTTCATTGTGAGTCAATAAAATAAAGATCCAATAAAATATGCTCGTCTCAACTCATTCATAGTCCATTGATTGATGAAATATAACACGACCGAAACTTTTTTTTCGAAAATCCAATTCAAGGGCAATTACAATACTCCTCTATTGTTTGTCCCATAGCAATTGCGTTCGGATTACAAAATGTATCACTGTCATGTTCACGTATTTTAAAAGGTGAAGCACAATCCCGTCAACATTGCCTTTCGTATATGACAAAAATACTTGGCGAAATTTGGTTTGCCCGAGTTTTGAATGCTTTCCCTGGTCTGTCCTTGTTTGGATTGTATGGCCTATATTAATTGTTTCCTATGTGAAATCACAATTTGTTACATGATACTTAAATCTAAACTTTAAAGATAAATTTGTAGACATAAATATCATGACCGAATAATCCCAATTCGGTTTATAATTATAATTTAAAAGAGGTAAACGATTGGATTACGAGGCATGCAGGTCACATTATAACAAAATGGAAACGATGTGTGTGCATATATGTGTACTCATAGTCAACAGCTATCGTCAATGGTTTTGATTCTCGATTCAGCCTTTTCCAGTTTGCCACCGAAAGCATGTAGTCAATTTTAAATTAAAATTATGAATATAAAAATCATCGAAGATACACGGGATACCAAGGTTAATATTGCTAATGGCCATTTTTTTTACACAAACATCACAATGGTTTGCAGTGAAATAAAAAGCGAGAACAAAATTGTAGGTCTCATAAAAATTTGGGCTAAGCGTCATTGGTCCCAGAACATAGTATAACCGACAGTTTTATTAACATTTGGGCAGTTTCGAATGTGACATTGATCAGGGAAAATGTTGCTAAGCAGCTGCCCTTCGTCAGATTGTATGAAATAAGGTGTCAAATTACCAACAACAAAAAAGAAGCAAAAAGCAACAACAAAACCTACGCGAGGTGCCATTTGAAATATGTATGCACCGATTACATTATTTGGTGCTAAATTTGGGATTCCCGTACTCAAAGATTATACATAAAGGCATCGTTTAAAGATACTATGTCCCTTTTGCAGTCAAAATCAAATTATGTATAGAACTTTGCAGGAATTATGAATTGGTCATGTATGTCCTATATCTGTAAAATTTAAACTTTAGCAGTGTCCTAGTCATTCAAATTATGCAAGGAAATCCGTTTACCTTTTAGATTTCACTGCCAGACACTATTGAGTGACCGCCTGACACCTTTCCTTCTTTAATAATATCATACATAAAATGAGCTGTAACAGGTACATGAGCATTTGTCTACATCAATAACCCACTACCTGTATTGGCCAAATTACACTGATTGAATCTCTGTGCAGCATATTAAACGTACGACCATTCGGTAAAAGGGGCTGAAAATCAGACTATTTATTAGGTGATTGCAATAACTGAAGTCGATTCCACAACTAATGGTCGTTATTTTCCCACTAAAAGCCATTTTCAAGCCCTTCCGTTTTGAGGGAAGTTCTGAATTAGTATTGTCTTTTAAACGCCGTTGGAGTTTAACCTTTTCATTTTTGGCCTGCAAATTGGACATAGTCCTTTTGACGATGTTAAATCTAAGATGCATGGCCCTACCTGTTCTCAATGTCTGTGTTATGGTGTAATATTGAAGCCCTTAAAAAAATACGATTAAAAATGATCATGAAGTGCCTCAAAAAAGTAAAAAAATCTTTAAGTGTAATTACATACTCATTGTCCTAAATGGACAATGTAGTGTTATAAAACCGTTAGCAAACCGAAAATTGAAATTTCGATTTCCAATCATATATATCTTGATAATCACACAGGCTGTATCGGCTTGTAAAAGTCATGGGATTCCTGACTGACCATTAGGTTTATAATTATGATTGCAGCATGAGCTAAAATCCAGGATTTTGTTTCAGAATCGGAAGGCAATGTCACCGAGTTACTTTAAAGATTTATAAGTAAAAGTATGGCAATTAAATATTTAAACTTTTGTAATGACTTCACTTGTTCTTGCTTTTATTTTTCAACAGGGACCGGAGACGAATGTACGTCGCTCCTAGGGACACAAAGAGGTGAAAGTAACTTGATAGAGAATGATACAATTTCAGTTATTTTCAATGTATTATTTCCACAGGCACAACAGGCACAACAGGCATAACCATTAGCGTACGCAGGATTTTTCGAGGCGCGGGGGCGGGGGGGGGGGGGGGGGGGGTGGGTAAGAGCATATATTTATTTTATTTCTGGTCCAGGAATTGAGGGGAAATTTCGCAACGACTCAGCCATCCGCTGAATAAGCGGGGGGGGGGGGTAAGACAACATATCTTTTTTTGTTGGTCCAGCATTTGAGGAAAAATTCGCGTACGCGCCTGGGCACAACGATAGAAGCGATTTAAGAAGGGGTGGAAGGCTCGACTCAACATCCCCCTCCCCCTCCCCAAACACCCCCTCCCACACAATCAAATCCTGAGGCACGTGTACAAACTGAATGCCAAAAGACCCCTCCCCCTGCAAACAAAATATTTTATAGAACCGCTCCTGCACAACTATACATCCCAAATAAGAATGAAACGTACTATATTTCCTCGGAAAATGGGACCAAAAAAAAAGGAGTGCTCTTACCGCCCCCCCCCCCGGTTATTCACCCGTGAATATTTTCTCACGAGCTCCCTCCCCCCCCCCCCCCCCTTCTTGACGCCGGCGGGATCCGCCCCTGGACGTAATTAATGCTTGTGTTTGAAGGTTCGTTTGAGGAGTGGCTGATTCTCGCTCTTCTTTTGGTCAAAACTATGTATGATTATGTAAAAAATGAACCCTTTCAACTATCCCATAACAGATGTTCTTGTTCAATTAAACCAAAAAAGACTGATCTCCCTTGACAAAAACAATCAATTGTTTTAGGTTTGATTTTTATGGCATTGGGTGCTTCCAATATATCTCCAGCAAGGTCACTTGTTACCGTTGAGGATCGGAAACAGTAGCTATCTACGGGGATGGCAGAAGGTTTGGCGGGCCCTACATGCCATTATCATGTACAATTATACATGTACAACTTTATATATAGTTTTAACCAATCAAAATGCTGGAAATTGTACGACCATACAACTATGCAACGATGCATCTACACAACTATACATCCATCGAATGTATGTCTAGTTGTAACCGATCAGAACACGGAATATTAGACTGGTCTGGCCTTGTAATGTCAGGAATAGCACATGTAAAAATGAAAAGAACTCTGAACTAATAAGAAAGTATACTCTTGAAGGTACATACCACTGTACTGTTCGTCAGAGGCGGCGCTCCCCGGGAAGGGGGGCGGAAGGGCACCGTGCCCCCACTTTTCCTAGTACTATCAGGACTCTTTTGTGGGTGGGAAAGGTGCTTTCAAAAGCTATTTTTACTGATTTGTATCTTTTACGTTACCTACATGCCCTTTGTTATACTGAAAAGTAGGACCGAAAAGACGGACCTTTTCCCCGTCACCCTCGCAAGAAAACGTGATGATTAATACAGTGGAAGTGGAGACCCCTCATTGAATTGCAGGACTAGGTTTCCTTTTTGCCTTCCTTATCGCTTCCCAATGGGACTTTCCTTTTTTGACAAAACAGCGCAGGCGCATTCGCTGAAAATATACAATTCACCTCCATCTCTAACTTTAAAGATGTTCTTACGTGCGCATATAATCTTTCGTGAAGTAGGCCACTTGGCGTACGCATGATTTTTTTCAAGGGGGGTGTTTTAAAATTTAAAAATCGCACCGAAAATTTCGCAACGATTCAGCTAGCCGCTAAATAAGCGGGGGGGGGGGGAGGGGGGGGTAAGAGGACATATTTTTGTTTGGTCCCAAAAATTTCGCAACGACTCAGCCAGCCTCTGAATAAGCGGGGGGGGGGGGGTAAAGGACATTTTTTTTTTCCCAAAATTTCGCCCCCTTGGCTCAAGTGCCTTGAACAAAAAAGGGCATTTATCATACATATGGAGGAGGCCGTGGATAAGAGCCATTAATTTACATGAGTCAAGAAATGGACCTTTTAAAATTCGAAATAAAAATGTAATGTTGTATAAGGTAAGGAGTGACCACTACAGAGAAGAGCCTTTAAATATTAAAAAGTTAGAAACTTGTAATAATCGATCAGTTGGAATGTAGACTAGAAACCATGTGCTACAGCGACCTTCTTGAAACTGTTTGAGGGTTTAATAATACGCACTATCAAGGATATATATGAAAAAGTAAGGCAATTAATTATTTAAATTTTGTAACGGCCTCGCTTGTTCTTGCTTTTATTTTTCGACAGACAGGTCCAGAGAGAAGTGCAGGCCGATCCTAACGACACAAAGAGGTGAAAAAGAGTATCATACAATTCACCTTTTATTGTTCGCTGTATAATTTCCACATGCAAAAAAAGGCACAAAGATAGAAGCGATTTAGAAGGGTGGAAGGCTCGGCTCAATCCCCTCCCACACACACACACACACAATCAAATCCTGAGGCACGTGTACAAAATGAATACCAAAAGATCCCCCTCCCCCTCCCCTGCAAACAAAATATTTTCTAGAACCGCTCATGCACAGCTATACATCCCAAATTTCTGCTCTTCAATAGTTTATTTTTATTTTCAAATTTGGGCAGACGCGAATGTAACATTAATCAGAGAAATTATTGCTATGCAGCTGCCCTTTGCCACATTTTATGAAATTAGGTGTCGTATTACAACCCAATAAAGCTTCAACAACAAAAATCACCATAAGATGCTATACGAAATACGTATGCACTGATTACAATATTTGGTGCTGAATCTGGGATAAATACACACTATAAAGGATATGAAAAAATATGGCAATGATTTATTTCAATTTTGTAACCACCTCGCTTGTTCTTGCTTTTATTTTCCAACAGACGGGACTAAAGGAAAAGGAGATTGTATGCCACTCCTAGAGGCAAAAGCAGGTAGATGTCACTTCATAGAGTATGATACAATTTCAGTTTCAATCGTTGATATATCATTTCCACATTCAGTAAAGTCCCAACGACAGGGGCGATTTTAGAGGGGGCAGGGGGATCAAGTCCCTGAGGCACGTGTAGAAAATAAATACAAACACCTCCCGAGGGTCCCCTTCCCCTGCCAAAAAAATATCTTCTAGAACCGCTCTTGCACAACTATACATCCCAAATAAATATGACATGAACTATAAATCTATAAAAACTAACATTCAAATTTAAGTTAAAGCTTCCTTGCGAAGGTTTTTGCCCAAGTAAATGCCGAAGCAATAATATTGCTAGAGTCCGGAATTTTGCTTGGCCTGAGAGCTATTATACATGTAGCTCGAGCAAATTGCTTAACTGCTTGATGATAAGTAAAGTAATATGCGGCTTCGATATAGAAATTTAATTTAACTACTGCAAATCAATAACAGAAGAAGGTGATGTAGTACTGATTGGGATGAGGACAGCTCCTACAAAGCAGACCACATTTATATCGTGGATTGATTGAGAAATAGATTATTTAGGTGTAGATTTTATGGCATCAAAAGTAATGGCAAGAAATGTAATGCCGTGATCAATATCGAGTTTGTCAAAAATAAAAAAATGGTTTTAACCAATCAAACATTGCCAATCAACCAAATATAAAAACCAACCAAACCTTTAATGCTAATTTTGAGGAAAAGGAACGAAGATGATTTTACACAAAAATCTTTGATAGACGTAAAAAGGAGGACCTTGCCGACCTAAGAATGGAGCTTCTTGGGGTACTTGGAAAAGTGGCCCTCCAGGCCTCGCATATACATGTCGCGTTATGATCTTCGAATTTTTAGCAAAATAATTGGGGCTAAATAAATGGTTCAAAATGTGATATCGTAATATTATTTCGTAGTTTTTCTCCCCGAAGAAATGTCATATCAAAACTTTTTACAATAATGTGCCCTCAATAAACCGGAGTACGTAGAATGGCATGAAAAGGTTCAACATTTGAGAGAAAACGTTCAGTTACCTCGGTTAATTCCTCGTCTTTATTCCCCGTGAGTTACTGTTGCACCCTTATGGTGGGTTCCCACTGCCGATCAAACCAACCCGACCAAGCCCGATCAAGCTATTTTGGCCAGGTCGGGCTCGGTACCGGTCGGTAAGGGCGATCGGGGTCGGTCTACCTTGATCGGTATCGATCTGGCTTCCTACACAACAATTTTTGGCATGTCAAAAAATATCGTGTAGGGGTCGAGAAGGCAAGCGATCGTATAGCGATCGTGTATTGGTCGAGTAGAGATCGAGCTAATCGGAAATCGATCGTATAGAGGTGTAGTTTGGTCGGGGTGGAGTTTTTCCGACTATCACTACCTGATCATCTCGATCTATACACAACTTCTACACGATTGGTTCCCGATCAACTCGATCAACAACTCAACCGTTTCACGATCGATATATGTCTGCCCTAAACAGTTACTCGGCCGAACTCGCTCACTTCTCGACTGCTTCTCGATCACATTCCGAGCACTTCTCGATTGGTACGTATTTCTTGACACCGGCAGTGGCAATTTTTTTTTTGGGGGGGTAGACAAAAAAATCCCCATCACCCCCACTCTTACATGCAGGCCCCGCTGAACGTTTCTCGGCGGGGGTCAAGGGGTGGAGCCCACATAAGCTCAGGGGGTATAGGCATTTAATTACTGTCAGATGAGCATATTTTGATACCTTATTTGTGACACTGGCAGGACACAAATTGGTGTGGGGTCCAGGGGGCAAAGCCCCCAGAAGCTCAGGGGTTTTATACATTAAATTACCGTCAGATGAGCATATTTTGATACCTTATTTGTGACACTGGCAGGTCATGACTTGGCGTGGGGTCCACTGGGAGAAGCCCCTGCAAGCTCAGGGGTTTGGGCAATGAATTACCGTCAGATTAGCATCCAGTCGTCCGCCTTAGGGCCCTAGGTGGGATCAAGGGCCCGGAAATTGGAAAATCACGTCGTCAGATATTTCGTTCAGTGGCTTGGGAGGGGGGAACACTTTTTTGTTGCTTTCTTTAGCACACATTCTTTTCTTCTTTTTTTGCCAGGGGGCCGGCCCCCCCCCCCCCCCCCACTAGATCCGCCACTGCCCACAACTGTAACTGTTTGATTTACATCTCTTGAGTGTCTGAGATGAACTGAACGCTGATCAAAAATGAGTACTGTACCATCAGCTGTCAATAATAGTTTGTGCAACCACTCAATTCACGAGTCATCTTGGATCTCTGTTCGAACATGTCGATCTGCTCGGGTCGAGATTGTGTAGAGATCGTGTGTACGTCTAGTTGGTTTAGTAGGGATCGCGTTGGGATTGTATGTAGATCTGAATGATCGAGAAGAGATCGAAGTTGTGGTCGACTATACGTCGTGCAGGAGTCGTGAATGGGGGATCGGGCTTGATTGGGCTTGGTCGGGTTGGTTTGATCGGCAGTGGGAACCCACCATAAATAAAGAGTTGCTAATGATGGGTTCCCACTGCCGATCAAACCAACCCGACCAAGCCCAATCAAGCCCGAAATATATGACGACGTAATTTTCAAATTTCCGGGGACCCCGCAAAAAAAAAAATTAAAATCATCTGACCGTGATTAAATGCCTTAAAACCCCTGAGCTTCCGGGGGCTCTGCCCCCTGGATTTCACCTAGGGCCCAAAGTCAGGCACCTGGATGCTCATCTGACGGTAATTTAATGCCTAAAACCCCTGCGCTCCTGTGGGCTCCGCCCCCTAGACCCCACACCAATTGGTTTATACCAGGTTATACATTTAGCCTGACGGTAGTGAAGTAAGAGAAAGAACTCGAGAGAAGATGAAAACACAGGCACTGACAATGTGTGAGATGTCATGGGACATCGTCTGCTTGTGCAAGTAATGTCCATACTGTGATCTCACACATTTCAGCAGCGTTCGGAGAGCTCGTCAGGCGCTATGCCGGGGCTATATTTAAGCGTGTTGTAATTTATAATAATCATTACTTCGAATGTTTCCAAGCATTGAATTTCGATAACCTTGTCGAATCAAAGTTTCAACCTAGCAATAATGAAAATAAATTTATTTTTAAAATCAATGAATATCTACTTTAAAAGCTTTATTCTATGAGGCATACTCGTGATATCGGCCCCACAACTGTTGTAATCGATTATACTTTTGTAAGTGGCTTCGTACTTCAACCAACTCACTACTAGTATATACTCGTGATCCAGGCCCCGCCCCAAATATTTGGGGGCGTTTCAAGGTTTAATGAAGGAGTTAAATGGGAAATAAAAGTGATTAAAAATGGGATTGAAAGTGAGTGGGGGAGGCTAGGGTATTTAAGATAAGGTAGAGCGTAGCACAAATTGGCGGATGCTCAGGGGATAGGGGCATTTAATTACCGTCAGATGAGCATATTTTAATACCTTATTCATGACACTGGCAGGTCACTAATTGGCGTATGGTCCAAGGTGCGGAGCCCCCGGAAGCGCAGGGTTTTAGGCATTAAAATTAAGGTCAGATGAGCATCCAGGGGCCAGCCTTAGGGCCCAAGGTGGGGTCCAGGGGGCAGAGCCCCCGGAAGCTCAGGGGTATCGGCATTTCATTACGGTCACATGAGCATACTTTCTTTTCTATTTCTTTCTATTTAATTCTCTTTAATATACTTTTTCAAAAGTGTGGGGGGGGGGGGCTTGAGCCCCAAGCCCGCCGTTCCGCAAGACCTGACATGTAGGCCTCTAAATAGTAAATAAGCACATTTCTTGCCTGACTGTAAATTTTGATATTTGTCATTCTCTAACAAACGCATAAAAAGTATAATTTACTAAAAAGTGAGGAAAAAAATGGGGGTAGCAACTGGCTAAATACTTACACCTATGGTGTCGAGGGGCTCTTTCTTCATTTTTTGTTCGGTAAAAAAATAAGGTTAGTTTATGTGGGTGTCACTCAGGCGCGGATATACGGGGGGGGGCGATGGACCCCCCCCCCCCTCTTTGCAGAAAAAAAAGAAAAGAAAGGAAAGGAAAAAGTAAAGAAAGAAGAGCTAAAAACACGAGTTAGAAGTGGACCCATCAGGACACTCACTTATCCGTATCAGGGGAAAAAATACACGGGGGCTCGGGGTGAATTAGCCCCCGAAATGTAGGACAAGGCGTATATAGGACAAGGCCCTGGGGCAGCTAGCCATACTCCGATATTTGGGTCGTTTTCCGGTCAGAACTAGCCCTAACTATCATTACAGGATTTTGTTTCAGAACCTGAGACAAAGTTACCCAATCCCTTTAAGTTTCAAAAAGTAGACTTCATTGACCTGTACATAGGCTTAGGAACCAAAACAAAAACAAAACAAAAAAAATCTTGGGGGGGGGAGGGCTCATATATCATTGAGCCCCCAATATTTTAAGTGGTGCTCAGATATCATTGAGCCCCCAATACTTATTGCGGGGCTCGGATACCTATAATGTATACCTATAATCTACAGACTTACCTTTCAAATATAAACATTTTATAAATATTTATTTGGGGAGGAGGGGGGGGGGGGCTCAGACATCGGATCTCGCATATCATTGACCCCAAAAAGTATATTTGGTTGATCCTGGATATCATTAAAACCCCCAAATATTTTGGCGGGACTCTGATATCACTGAGCACCCCCCCCCCCCCCCCTCCATATTATGGTGGGGCTCAGATATCTTTGAGCCCCCCCCCCCCCCCACAATTGTTTTTGGTGGGGCTCGGATAACATCACGGAGCCCCGATATTTTTGTGGGGCTCGGATAACATCACGGAGCCCCCCGATATTTTTGAGCGGCTCGGATGTCATTGAGCCCCCCCCCCCCCTCCCTCCCAATATTTTGGCCGGGCTCGGTTATCATGAGCCCCCCCCCCCCCTCCCAAATATTTTGTTCGTGCTGATGAGTTGAGGGAAGTGTATGCCGGATATATTGACTTTGTAGCATTAACTCGGTGGCTAACAAGCCTCAAAGACGTGTGTGACGATGAGAGGGAACCTATCAAATGCATCAAAACAATAGTCCAATCTATAAGAGATCATTCTCAGAGGTGCACATCCTTCTTCTCATTTACCTTACCATCCCGGTTACAACGGCAACTTGCGAGAGAACATTCTCTGTCTTGAAACGGATCAAAACTTATCTGATAAGTACAATGACCCAAAGAAAGCTCAACCAAAGCTTAATATTACACATATATAAATCTCGTACAGATAACTGGACTTGAAAGCTATTGCCCAAAGCTTTGTTTCCAGGAACACAAGAAGACAAAACTTCTTTGACACATTTGTCTGAGTCTGCATGTGCTCCTCAAAAGAAGAAAAGTCTGAAATTTTTCGCCACGATGAATTATATTTTGTGAGTGGTGCCACATTTCAATTTGTTTAATATGTCCGATTATAGGCATGAGTGACAATAAAAGTTTTGTTTTTCACGTTCCTTGGGTATTATTTGTTTCCAAAGGTGTTAAATGTGTGTTATTATAACACCTAGTACTTTGTCTAACTTAATACAAATAAACTAAATATCTTACAATTCAACGATTTCTTCAAGTAGGCCTACTTTTATAAATGTCTTCAACTGCTTAAAAGTAAGGCTACAAATGTTTTTTTTATTGTAGAGCTGTAGTGTGAACAGGCTACTTAGTAATTCATATTTATAGATTGGTGCACATCATTATGCTTGATCATCCTCTCCTATCTGTTTGTTTTCATTCCTCTGCTAGTCATCCTTTATTTGCTACCTATGCTATTTGAATATTCATTATTTCTTTCTTTTTTTATATAAATGAACATGTAAATACCTATGTATGCAAAATAAACCCTGGAGTTTTAAAATTGTAAAGCCCAGGGCAGTTCAACACACGCAATCATGAAATAAGGGTGTCTTCATCGAAGTATCTCTGTAAGTTTAGAACCACGCCCTGTGCCTAATCGCTCAGGCCACTCTACATTCAAATCCCACCGACTTCACTACATGAAGTCGGTGGGATTTTTTATGTCGGTCGGCCAGCAATTTTTTTCCCCTTCGAACTGTGACTTTTTATCGGACAAAAAAAACATTTTTGAAAAGTCGGTTCAGTCGGTACAATGTCGGTACAATGAATCGTCTTCTTTTTCTAATAATTTAATGAAACGTCGAAGCTCCCGCGCTTTGCGCGGGAGGGGAGAAACTGAATTCAGACAATTAGGGTTAAGAGTAGAGAACGGTATACAACAAATCGTCTTCTTTCTATAATAATTTAATGAAACGTCTAAGCTTCCGCGATTCGCGTGGGATGGGGAAACTGAATTCAGACAAGGAACAAGAGTCGAGAACGGTACAACAAATCGTCTTCTTTTCATGATAATTTAATGAAACGTCTAAGCCTTTCACCCATCCCCTCCCCCACCCAGCTATTTATAAGTTTTGAAGAAAAACAAAACGAGTACTCGCTTTCCAATCGTATTGGTTATTGGGGAATTTGGAATGTCATCAAATATGTTTTTTTCCTTTTAACACAATAATTGGTTTGCGACTCAATTCAGGCCTGACTAAATATAAACTTTTTCGTAAGGCAACAGACAAGTAATTTAGTTATATACCTGATTAACATTTGAAGATTTCCTACACTAGTGCCTGGCCGTGCGTGTCCCATATTTGAACACTAAGTTGCACCTGAAATTGGAACATGTGCATTATAAGCTCCAAACGCTTTCTTTCATACAAATACACCAACAAAAAAATCCCAAAAGCTTGAATGTATATTACTTCACAAGATGTAATTAAACAATATGAATGATATTAATGATACACTTACATGTACATGCAAATGCATGATCATTTTTGCGCTTCCTGCTGGCAGCAAGATAGTTTCCTTCTGCATTTAATTTTGTTGCTGTTATGAGTTTATATTCATATTTTTGTTATCAAACAGGAATAAATAAATGAATATATAAATACATTTGTACAATGATAGTTGTACAATGATGATAGAAGAACCAATGAAAATCGCAACTGATCTTCCCTAATTCTTTTCTCCTTTTCTTTTCTTCCTCTTTGTTTTCTGTCCCTTTCTCTCCTCTTTCCCTTTCACTTTCCTTCCCTCTCTCAGTCTCTCTCTCTCTCTCTCTCTCTTTGCTGAGGGGGGGGGGAGGGGTACAAATCGGGAAAAATTGCAACTGATCTCCCCTACCTTTCTTCTTCCTCTTTTTTCCCCCTTTCCCTTCCCTTACTTCTCTCTCTCTCTCTCTCTCTCTCTCTCTCATTTAAGTTTGCTGAGGGAGGCAGGGGCCTTTCGCCCCCTCCCCCCGATCCACACGATGTTGGTGGGATTAATCGCAACTGATCTCTGCTCTTCTTTTCACCCTTTTTTTTTCTTCTTCCTCTTTTGTGTTCCATTTTAGCTCTCCTCTTTCCCTTTCCCTTCTTTCTCTCTTTTTTTTTGGCGGGGAGGGGGGGGGGGGGATGGTCGGGGGGGGGGGGCAGAGGCAAAGGCCTTCTCCGCGATCCACATCTTGTTTGCAGGAAAATTGCAACTGATATCCCTTTTTTTTATTTTCTTCTTTTGTTTCTTTCCCTTTCCTTCCTAATTCTCTCTTGTTTTGCGGGGGGAGGCAACAGCATGGGCGGCAAGGTCCTTTCGGCCCCCCGATCTCCTTCTTTTCCCCTTTTTCTTTTCTTCTTCCTTTCCTCTTCTCTCTTCTTTCCCTTTCCCTTCTTTTCCTTCCTTCTCTCTCTCTCTCTTTTTGTTTGTTGAGGGGCCAGGGGAGGGCAGGCGAAGGCCTTTCGCCCCCGATCCACACCGCGTTGGTGGGAAAATTCACAATTGATCTCCCGTACCTTTCTTTTCTTTCGCTTTCCCTTCTCTTCCTTTCTCTCTCTTTTAAGTTTTCTGTAGAAGGGGGGAGACAAGGGCCATTTGCGCCCCCCCCCGATCCCCAACTTGTTGGCGGGAAAACTGCAACTGATAACCCCCTTTTATTCTTTCCTTCCCTTTATCTCCTCTTTTCCCTTTTTTCTTTCCCTTCTTTTCCCTATCTCTTTCTTTTTGCTGGGGGGGGGGGGGGGGGGCAACAGCATGGGAGGCAAAGCCCTTTCGAGACCCCCCCCCCCGATCTCCTTCTTTCCCCTTTTCTTTTCTTCTTCCTTTCCCTTTGTCTCTTCTTTCCCTTTCCCTTATTTTTCCTTCCTTCTCTCTCTCTCTCTCTCTTTTGCTGAGGGGGGGGGGGGTGGCGAAGGCCTTTCTCCCCCGATCTCCTTCTTTTCCCCCTTTTCTTTTCTTCTTCCTCTTCTTCCTTTCCCTTACTCTCCGCTTGACCCTCTCTCTCTCTCTCTCTTCATTTTTTGTTGGCGGTTGGGGGTCAAGCTAGGCCCTCCCCCCCCCCCGGATCCGCGCCGAGAAGACCTGTATTGTCATCCCTAGCTAGCTGGCAAAGCTGAATATAGGTTATCCAGTCGCTTCATTCATTAATTATAATTATACTTGTATTGACTATGTATACGGGTGGACTAGAGTACGGACATTCGGTGTGGCAGGCGGACTATTGGTGCGAGACCTCTTCCGCACAGATTGTCCGTCAGACATTTGAGGCGCGCACGGAATGTCCGACACGGACATTCTGCGCAGATAAAATCCGCACCGATCGTCCGCTCTCGATCGATCTCTAATACTCGGACGATCGGTGCGGGTTACATTCTACGCGGTCACACCGGCCAGGAAAATAAAACAATTTATATCCTCACCATTGATATCACGTGAGGAGTTCGGGACCAATCACATCTCTGTATATGTCTAAGCTATCTAATATATAATAATATTTCGCTTTTATATAGCGTTTATTCCTTAAAACGCAGCGCACGTGACAGCTGCACTGCTATGGTAATTATGCTGCAGTATTGTACTTCTGATAAAGTAAGTGTTAGGCGCTATACAGTATAAGCAAATATAATTATTATTTATACAAATATCTCTAAGCGCTTTACAGATATACTATTACCCCGGTCATTGGATTCAATATCTGCCCGCACACACTATATGCACAATCTCCACTCCCTGGGGAGCATTCCAGCCAGGCGTTACTGACGCTCAAAAACTGTTTGACCAAAATCAATTGCCGTTCATGCACCACCCTTGTAGCTCTGGCACTGGTCCAGGGCACTTACTTATCTTCTTCATACTACGACAATTATTACTGTCTTTTACAATGCCTTTGGCATCCAATCAGAGGTAATGTTCGTGTCACCTCTCATCTCAAAGTAGCTCACTAACATTCTAACATTCGCCCATGGTTCAACAGTACTTGTCTATTCTTCGATTCTGTCGGTATGTCTGTAAAATCTTCTGCTGGCAGGACACAAGGAACACAAAAATTATAATATAAATTCTATTATCTTCTTGCAGGGAAAATCTCCCATTATGAACTCTGGTTTCTGGCCGGTAAAATGACCGAATCCGGAACTGGTATGAATAAGTTGCGCGATACATTCCAAGAACTGAAAATCACTGCAGACATCAGAGAAGGGCAACGAGAGGCTTACCGGGCTTTATGCAAGTGGAAACTGGAAAATCGAGAAGTCGACCAAGCTAAGAAGTTGGAAGAAGTCTTGATGAACTTTCACTTCGACGATGTATGGACAAAAATGATGGGTAATTATTACCGGTAATCTTAGTCTACTACAAGACTCTGCGTGTATTTAATATGTTGTCTGCAGAATTGTGTTTCTTCTTAACCCTTGTATAGAGATGTTTGAGACATGTTTTAAACACTCGTGTGGCAAAAGTTTATGCTTTTTGTTTCAATTGTTTTTTTTTCCTGTTTTCATTAAACATTGGAAATTTGTAGACATGATTTGGCAAATTTGACTTTAATTCCCTTCCTTTTCAATGGCATATCAGTAAAGTTGTTTTTATCCAAATGATTGCGGAATCTTAGTCTTATATTTAGTTCTTTAATAATAACAACAAACATCAACTAGAACTGCATACGTGTTAGATGTGCATGCAATGACATACGTATTTTCCGTTACCGATCTTGATACAGGTCGAAGATCTCTAGGCCTATAGCGATTTGTAAGAAGTCTGTATCATTTAGGATAGTGGAGATAGATATGCCGAAAGAAAGGATTTTAAAAAGGCCCGAAACGGACAAAATGGCCACTGGATGGTCATGCATGCTTGGATTAGAAAAAGGAAGAGCAAGGTGACCTTGATGGGATGCTAGAGACTTTGCATACAAAGTCTGAAAAGAATCAGGGTAAACAAAGGGACCTAGAAAGTGGACAGAAGCACTGCGTGTAAAACAAATAGGATTTGGCTGGATGAAGAACATGTGTTTTTCTCCGGTTCATGTTTGAGATCTCCCGCTTTTCCCTATAAAATCTTCACAATTGTAAAGTAACCAATCGTGTTTGCGTAGTTTGTTAATACACAACGCTGATCTGCAATTCGATCAAAAATCGCCCTTTGTATCAAGGCACACAACCGAGGTTTTCGTTTCTGGACACCAAAATCCCTTGTACATTTAACAACTTAATTATTAATACCCTTACCAGCTTTTGTCATTTTTAAGTATGTGTAAAATTGATTTGTCCAAATTCTTGTTTCTTGAGAATGTGACATATTAAAGCTTATATCTAAATGTATTTATCAAAAGCCCATATTCGATGAATCCACATTTCATTCTTGAGTTGCAAACACACACAAAAATATCAAGTTACAAGGGGTATAAATAATTTAGTTGTTAACTATTTATTCTGATTGCATTCGCGCTCTCAGTAGAATGAAATATACAGTAGTTCTTGTATAACACGAATTGTTTGTATAAGTGGATAGATGTAACACATGACGCGTTTCGACGCGTTTTTACAAACCAGGTTTGTAAAAAAAAAGGCGTCAAAACGCGTCATATGACGTACATAAACCTCGGTTTGTCGACAAACCTCCTTTGTGAATTCGGGCCGAAATGTTTGAGAAATCAAACAAGTAGAAATTGCGTACGCGCATTAAAATACGTAAGGAGCAAATATTGAAAGGCGTTTGTTTACGCGCCCGGTATAATGGCTTATCACTACCAAGATTACATGTAATGAATTTAAATACTGAATAATAAAAACGTGTACGCTGTCGGCCAATCATTTGATTAGGATCTACGTCATCAGGTGACGGTCGAATTTATACTTATTGGCCCGTGATTAACAGCTGAACATTTTCAAAGATGATTAAGGGGCAAATGGAAGTATAAGCTAATGTTATGTTCCATGCAGGTTTATTTTTCTGTATTTCCCATTTCTTCTATCTCTTAATTTAAGATTTCGACGTGCACTTAAAATTTAACCCTCATTCAAAGAAAAAATATTTCAAAAAACATAACATATACAAAACAAAACATATACAAAACATAACATAAGATCATAATAATAGCAATAGCATAACAAACAAATAAATAAAGTATAACTTTCTTTTATAGTTGTGTGACAATACCAATCTCAGCCATCATGATCTTCATTCATTTAGAACAGGTCAATGCTCGAAGACATCCTCACAACAGTGTAACCCTTACTATATCTAACACGTCTGGGTTCATCGTAGCATTTATCATTTCACTTTCATACCAGATGAAAAGACGAATACAAAAAGGAAGGTTTCTCAAGAAACCATGGAACACATTATTTGGAACATTGGTGGCATTGAGAAGGTGAACCAATTCCTCAGCCAGCTTATTCCAGATCGGGAACCTATTGATGACAATGAAAAGATGGTATGCGTCGTTGAAGAAGCGCTGAGGTCATTGAACGCATGGAGTAATGAGTCTTGTGGGTTAAACCCTGTTGTTCTGATGAGCTTAGCACTGGAAAACGCCGGATGTACTTCCATCGAGAGACTGCTATTCTCTGGTAAGATCATAGTTTAAATAGAAGTAAATGAAATGAATGATTTTTTTTCAAATGTAAAGTATTTAGTACTTTTTAGACGAGCCCACCGATATTGCCAGGGGAGAACCGAGGTAGTGTCTTGCAACCTTCACCCATTTATAATTATTCTCTCTCTTTCTCTCAAATTTTTCGGGGGGACACGGTTCCTCTTAAACCATGATAATTTGCTCTCTTCAACCTCCAAAAGTGCCCAGTAAAATTACCGGCCAGCAATAACTTTCCAAATGCAGAACACTAATAGCTCTCGATATATGAGAAAAGTGGGCTACATTGCTACCTTAACTAGATAAACACCATTTTCTCTCCAATGCTAGTTCTCGAGGAATTGATGGCACCCATTCAAGACGAAAAGCTGAGAGAGTTCACCGATAAGCTCACTGGTAGACATTGTAAAAGATTGGCCATGGCTTTGAAACCCAGCGAACAAAAGATTGATGACTACGTTTCAAAGAACCGTCATTATGTATATGACACGAGGTCACTGATCACTAAATGGCTACTTGAAGCGGAATGTAGTAACTACGAGAAGAGATGCAAACTGGATGATGCACTCATCAAGATCGGCCGCTATGACCTACAGGGTAATGATGCTTCCATCTTTAGGTCTCATGTTGACATGTTAGATCTTATTTAATTCTTAACATTTTGAAATGTTAAGATCCAAGGGTGAAAAGACGTCGAATTAAAGTGGTGTTTGTCACTGAATGTGAAACTATTTTATATCTCAAAATGATATTCATGCAAAAAAATAGCAACTGTGAGATTTCTCAACATTTTTACTTTACAGATTTTTTCATGACGCTTGGAGATCGCCCAAATGCAAAACAAGCACATGTTAAGTCATATTATTTCGGTAAGTTTGAATCAGAACATACATTGCATGACAGGTAGTAGCAATAAACGTGTACGAACCACACCAGAGAAATGAGAATAAATGAATTGAGTGTTCCTTCGCGGATAGATGAAGATTAACATCATTAGAAATGATTGTTGGAAATCGTTCTATTTGCATGAAACCCATTTGTCTTATTTTCTTCTTATTATTTTCTTTGCCGGACATCGTTTTGTGATGTATCTTATGCATATAATGATTAACATTAAAGATGCATGTCATTTTCATATGCAAGTAAGCTGTTTACCTCATTGTTGAATTAGAACATTAATTACTTGAATCAATCGATATATTTTCCAATACTAGATGCTGGATGGTGATATGGTCAAAGCTGCGCTTTTAAGATAACCTAAAAGCATGTTTAATTACCCAATATGCATCCCAATTTTAGTATAAAATAGACCCAACAAAGAAGGGTTAAGTTACCTGTCATCATACCATACTTCTTACAGAACAAGACCTGGAAAGAATGTATGCTTATGACATGATACGACACAATTATATTATTCCTTTCTTGATAGATCATACAAGTATCTTTGACGATGACATACCTCAGCTCGTGAAGTTGGTTAAATGGCTTCCACCCGACAAGAAAAGGCAGCTTAAAAAGAATATTGGACTTCCTGATGAAAAGGACGACGATGACGCTACTCTCATAGCCCAAATGAAGTCATGGAGGAACAGCATTACAACCAACAGCTTTAACAAGTTGTCTAGAGACCAAGCATTGAAAGAGTTCCAGTCATTTCGCAAAGATTTGACAAACAAGACAAAATACACTGGTGAGCAAAGTGCGCATTTAACCTCTTCAAGAAATTGAAGAGGTGGGGAACAAAGCGAAGAAAAAGGAAAAAAGAAATGAATGAAATGAATGAATTTTCAAGAAAATGATGCGTATTCATTCTCATATCTTCCCTACATATGTGTTTATTACAAGAATTAAACCAGACGTAGTGTGAATTACAAACGCTTAACATGCTGAAGTAATGTGAAAGATAGAATGAGGTCGACATCTGCTTCCAAACTGAAACAATTTACTTTTCGTGTATATTTCATTTCGATTTCCTGCTATAATGGTTTCACACTGCGCCAAGAATGACAAAATAGTCTCGGAAAAGTAATAAATGAAACGTTTGGTATTTTGCTTTCCCCTTTTCCTTGTCTCTGTGCAAGCAAAAACTAGTCTAATAGAAATTTACAACAATATTTGCAGAGCTTACATTGACTGATGAGGAGATAGAGGCTATTTCTTCACACGTCAATTCTACAGGCAAACAACAAGAACTGACTTCAAGACTTCACATCGGTGCTGTCCATGGACAAATAAAATCCTTTGTAGGCCAGTTGAAACAATGGAGAAACACTCAAGCTAAGAGAAATTGTCGTGAAACACTACAAAAGGCTCTCGAACAGATTGGAGTTGCAGGTATATAAAATCATTTATACATCCAAGTCTTTGATGAAATCATTACAAATTTGACAGTAGCATTAATTCCCATCGGCGGATCTGTGATTCTCTAACCGGGTAGAGGAGTCATAGTACCAAAAAATAGGCACAAGCATGTAGTAGTAGTAGTAGTAGTGTTCGTAGTAGTGTTCATAGTAGTAGTAGTAGTAGTAGTAGTAGTAGTAGTAGTAGTAGTAGTAGTAATAGTAGTAGTAGTATGAGGAGGAGGAGTAGTAGTAGGAGGAGGAGGAGTAATAGTAGTAGTAGTAGTAGTAGTAGTAGTAGTAGTAGAAGTAGTAGTAGTAGTAGAAATAATAATAATGCAATAAAGATGAGTATTAAATAATGATGATAACAATAACACTAATATTTTTCTATTATCGAAAATACTAATAATGATAATGATTATGATTTAATAACAATAGAATGATACCTTCTCTTTCTTTCTTTTTTACTCTTAAACCTTCAAAGAAGAAGAAGAAAAAGAAACATTATTTTGGTGCTTTATTTTTAATACGAATCTGACAAGGAAAATTTGCTAACAGAATTGTGTTGTACTTTGTATTTACTGATTGCATTTTTGGCTGGATTTCCTGGGGGAGTGGCACGTGTCTGTCCATGTTCGGCTTACCCTACCCCCTCATAAATGGTACTTGTATTCATCATTGATGTAGTCCCAGGCATGGGAGGGGGGTATAAGCTCACAAATGTTATTGGTAGGATATATGTAGGTATCCCCTACTTCACTTTTTCGATGGGATCCAAGCGTCTTTATCGCGCTTGCAATCCGCTATTTGTACATGATCGAACGTGTTTTACAGAGGCTTAGTTTAATGTTTCATGGTGGAAATCAGCTTGACAAAAATCGTTCAGCAGTATGGACTTTGTAATAGCTGTATCCAGACGTATCCGGACACCTACCCCCTGGACATTCACCCCCCGGATAACCACCCCAGTCAACTACCCCTAGGACAGCTATCCCCTAGGACAACTACCCCCTAGGACAACCACCCTCTAGGACGACTACCCCACGGGACAACGACCCCCCGGACAACGACCCCAGACAACTACCCCAAAGACAACTACCCCCTAGGACAACTACCCCCCGAACAACTACCCCCTAGGACAACTACTCCCGGACAACTACCACCTGGAAAACTACCCCATAGGATAGTTGTCCGGGAGGTAGGTTTCCTAGATGATGCTTGTCGTAGGGGGTAGCTGTCTGGGGGTAGTTGTCCAGGGGTAGTTGTCCGGGGCAGTTGTCGTAGGGGTAGTTGACTGGGGATGGTTTTCCGAGATGGATGTCCAGGGGGTAGGTGTCCTAGAACCGTATCCAGAACATAGTCGTATGCAGGCATCTACGTACCGTTCTTTGATCTTCAGTGACGATTATTATACAAGTGCTAAATCTCAGAACACGCTTCTAAGTTCTTAGTTTGCTTTTTTTTTTCAGCCTCTTTGAAACAATGTCTCTTATGATTTGATGTTAATTGATAAATATGTTCGTATTCAAATCTTTTCCTCGCTATCGTTTACGTTGTTTAGAAAGCATTGTGAGCAAAAGTACAACCAAACAATTGGACAGAGAAGAATTGCATCGCATTGCACTCAACCTGATGATGGAAGATGTTCGTCCATTCATCGACGTCCTCGGCATAGATCAGGAGAACGTCAAGTCCTTTGTCCGACAATGGAATAATCAAAATAATTGCACGACAGGCCTCTTGATGAAACTAAAGAAGGAAAGCCGAAGTCGAGAGGGTTTCTGTAAGGCTCTCAGAAAAGTCGGTTTCATCGATATCGCAAGATCTGTCTACTTTGGTGAGAACGTTTAGTCATCTACATTGGCACTGCTAAAGACCTATATTTACGAATTGAAAACACATAACAAATAATTGGTTTAAAATTTAAGTATACTATAGGGTTAATGGTTTATGGCAGTATCATTTTCGTCGCTCAACTTTGCTATATACTTTTCTTACGAATTAGAAAAAAATTAGTTGAAGCCTTACTGTTGTTCTTAGATAGTTTGAAATCGTACACAGTATAATTGTTTACAGCAAAGTTGCGATATTTAAGAATAACATGCAAAAAGAGTATTATTAGTTTTAAAGCTTAAGTCATCATAAACTAAGCTCCCTCTCTCTTTAAAAAAAAAGGAAGAGAAAAAACCAGTAATTTCTGGGAACGTTAAAAGGGATATTTCTTCAATGTGGATATCGTGATATAAAATCGATTAATCATTTTGATACATTTTGCTGAAATGACATAGATTCACCTTGTAATTTCCAAATTATTACATGAGCTTAATTGGAAAGCAGTTTGAATTTAGTGAATCTGATCAAGTGAATTAAATCTCCTTAGGGCATTATTAAAAATATATTGTGGATAGCACATTATCAAAGGTTCTTTAAAATAAAGAGAAGACCCTACTGAGTCAAAAAGATTAAAGAAAAAATAAATTTGAGTCATTTTGAGTAATAAAACAAATGGGAAAGTTTCCGGCACTTCATCACAGTGACACTGTCAATACAGCCAATATGAAGTGCCCATACGTATAGTGATTACAACTTTGAAAAAAATCATTAATTTCTCATGTTTTGTCTCATTTCGTTCAGACTTTCGCCAGTCTGCTTTTCTGATTTGTCTGCATTCTTTTAGAGCTGCATACTAATAATGAGGGATTTTCCTTTAATTCACTTTATTGGAATCGCAACTTATCACGACTAGACACGCATAAATAGTTGGATGCTTCCTTTGACTTACTGATTTTTTACTCGTGATAAAAGCAATTGTTTTAAAAATTGATTAGCTTGTTAACAATTGATCTGTAGTCTAGGGGAAATTGTTTGCTCTTAAATGATATATGTGAATGCTAAATCTTTGCCGAAGATAGATTATAATTCACCCCGAGATCGCCGTTCATGTTCTCAATGCAGGGTGCACGTTAACGGTAATTTTTGTCCGGTAGGCCTTTATCATTCATGTTTACTGTGCGGTGATTTCGACATTATTGCTGGTGTATAATCAATGATATATTTTAGGTTTGCAGCTTTTAGAGGGTACAAAAATGGAAACAGTCCTTTATTATTTTCATCAAAATATACCGAAGTGAAATGTTAATAATGACAAAACACTGTTATTTGATGAGTTAGTATCGCCACTATAAGGCGACCACAGAAATTGTTTACTATTTCGTATTTAGCATTTTATGTATTGTTTGTGTTATAATGCTCTTATTCCAATATATAGATGTCATGCATTCATATGCTGTAAGTTAATAAAGGTGATTTAGTATGCAGTAAATGTAGTTTGGATCTGCTTGACATTGTAAATATATAATTTTTGAATAACGCCGAAAAATTTCAAGAGAATACTGGGCACTCGATTAGCTCTATGCTTATATGCTTTACAAAGGGGATAATATGGAAAACGATTATGGAATTGACATCACAATTACAACAGTTATCTTGTCCTATGAATGTATTTTTAGAATGATTTGCAATTTTTCTTCTGGTTATTATCGAAATGATCCCTCTTAATGTATTATCATCAGGAAGTATCCATATCCACAGTATAAAGTTCTTAGGATTAGATGTACAACAAATGTTGTAGCAATTTTTCGTCCATCGATTTTTTAGATGTAGATACGACCATAATGTTGCGAATTTGTAGATTTATATTTATATTTGTTGAATAGTTTTGCATTGGAAAACGGTTTCGTAATATCCAACACAACCTCGAATACTCCAAGTCAATGATGAACTTATAGCCGAAGAACCTAGAATATCTAGGGAGTGAATAATAAGAACAGTTCAACTTTGAGAAGAAGACACTTTTTAATCAATGAAGTTTAAAAAAATGCTTTTAAATTGTTATTTCTGTGTGCCTTTTGCCTCTAAATTCTCACATATTATTTTGTTCATTATGCCAACTTCAGAAACTAACTCTCAACCATTAAGGTCACCACCACCCCCAGTCGACTCCCCCTTAGGACAACTACCCCCAGACAACTACCCCCTAGGACAACCACCATCTAGGACGACTACCCCCGGGACAACGACCCCCAGACAACTACCCCTAGGATAGTTGTCCAGGGGTAGTTGTCCTACAGGATGGTCGTCCTAGGGGGTAGTTGTCCTAGGGGTAGTTGTCCCAGGGGGTAGTTGACTGGGGGTTGTTATCCGGGGGTGGATGTCCAGGGGATAGGTGTCCTAGAACCGTTATTACCTGTTGCTGTCTGGTGATTCCAACAACACCTTTTTCTGTCGGGGTATATATGGCCAACTTTAGTATTTAAAGCATGTTATGACCGAGATATAAAATTGTGAGTTATCGACTTCTTCTCCCCCAACTCTCTCTCTCTCTCTGTTTCTCTCTATCACTCCCCCTCTCATCTACTTCTCTATTTTTCTCTCCCTCTCATCCCATTATCTCCCATTGTTCTTAGGTATTCATTTATAGTTCAGTAAGCATTAGTAGCAAGTAACAACTTTACAGAAGAATGAAGGTGTACCAAAATGCATTCGAAATTCGAAGCATAGTTTTGAAGAGTCGGGACTTTGTATTTTGATTCCTAACATTGTCAGTTTTCGATATTAATACAGAACATTTTCATTCTTCTTACTGATTTCATGCTAGAGTTTAGAGCTTAAAACTTTATTTCCAATATATTCTTTGTTTTATAGAGGATCTCCTTTTTTGAAAGAACATCTAAAAGGTCTAAAAAAAAGAGCCATAGTTCCTTTTTAATTATTTGTCACTTTATTAAATGATGTATACAACTGCGTAATTTCAATTGTTTGTTTGTTTCACTTTGCACTGCAAATGAAAATACTACCAAAATAGTCGTTGTACACCAATGTATAAAGCTTTCTAGAAAGCACTGTGTTGGGATATCTTTTAGAACTACTCAGTATCGATATCCTTCTCAAAAACATGGACATTGCGTGAGGGGATTTGTGAATCGTAGTCTGTAAAATTTGATACTAACAACTGGATTTTATAAGGACATTTAAGCCTTTTAAGTTAGATTAAAGTCGAATCGGATTCAGATCATACAAAAATCGTACTACTTGTAAGACGTCACTACGATTCTCTAGCCAATTGAGATTTTCCTCCTCCAAGCATTATTTTATCAATCATATGACTATTCAGATCATCGATCTTTAAGATTTCAGAAGTTAAAATTGTCATATTATATGCTATAACAAATCATTCTTAAATTGTATTGTAGTTAGATCATATAGTGTGCCGTGAGTTTTATGGATTAACATTTTATTCAAGATTGTTCGTAAATAATAGCATTTTTAAATAAACCGTTTTATTGCTAAATGTATTTTCATGCATTTGTTCGTATTGCTTTATGATAATATTACTTTAGAGAGATGTTGGAGTGAACAGAAAAGAGAGAGACGTATTAAAAAGACCAAACAACGAGCTGATTAAACTTGATAACTGAGAATGGAAGAGTTCCTAGTTATTATACTTTAATAAGCTTTCCTCCAAATTATTCAGTATTCTTCGTATGAAATGTTCACATTTGATAGTTTTTGAAGCTTTATGTGTCCAGTTTTTATGGATAACATATTCAGGAAATACAAAATTATTTAATTATAATACTGAACAAGAACATGCTGGATATCACTTTTTGAAAACATCGGGTTTAACAGATAACAAGTGGGCAATGTGAACGTTCATTGAGATGAATGTGATGATTGAGTACTGTACATGAAATAAAATGCTGGATCTCTTACACCATCACTGTGATTAGTCTCTCTGTCGATTGTTACAGGGCCCAGGAAATATAATTTTGGTTACCTTTATTTAGCACAAGAATAGGCATGGACACCGAAATCGAGACTTTGGATTTCCAGTCTGAGACATCATTGTTAGTAATAATCTACACAGAAATAACAGGGGGAAAAAAAGGATTATATCTGGGCCAAGCATCAATACATAGGAGTATCTACTATAAATGTTAAGAGGACTAATGTTATAAACGATATAAAGCGTTTATACAGTGCGTCCCAGAAAAAACGAAATCGAGAATTATCGATGTTTTATCATAACTTAGTCACATTTATAATTAATAGATGACACATATCTGGAAAGCTTAGATCCCTTTCTTTCATTTGATGCAACTCATATGATGCATATCTCACGCATGAGTGATTAAAATCAATTTGAAGAGAGGAAACCAAAAGTCATTTGGCGGACGGTATCTGAATTTCAAAGAGAAAATCTAATTTCTAGAAAGTTGAGTTTCTGCCCTTTCATATGACACCTCAATCAGGAAAAATGAGCAAGGAAAGACAAAAGACTTAACTCCGTTTCGTCGACAATCAGCCATGCATGAAGTCTTTCGTTCATGGCTGATCGTCGACGAAACAGAGTTAAGTCTTTTGTTAATTCCGTGTGTTGCTACGGCAGGCAGCCAGTATAAACGAATTCGTTTGATAAAATTATGGAAATGAATGCACTACTTTAAACAAACAGAACTTTGTTATTCTTACCTCATTTGTCGTGATTGAGGTGTCATATGAAAGGCAGAAACTCGACTTTCTAGAAATGTGATTATTTCTTTGAAATTCAGATACCGTCCGCCAAATGACTTTTTGGTTTCCTCTTTTCAAAACGATTTTAATCACTCATGCATGAAATATGCATTTTATAAGTTGGATCAAATGAAAGAGGAGGATCAAAGCGTTACAAATAGGTGTCATTTATCAATTGTAATTGTGATTAAGTTATGATAAAACATCGATTATTCTCGGTTTCGTTTTTTCTGGGACGCACTGTATTGTTAACAATGTAAACTAGCGCAAAGTGCCTTCAAGAAAATACGTTTGATGTGAAGATAAGTATAAGATGAATGGTAGATGACTCACGTAAATGTGCGACAATCGTGTAGGTTTGATAAATGAGAACCTGAATATGAAGAAACTTGTATATCGTAAAAGATTTTTTATGCAATAGCTTCAGGAAAACCGAAAGAGGGCTACAGATGCCCAGACAAGTTAACACGAACCGATTTATTGTTAGATATCATATTGTTGATTTATTTTATGAATATTTACACAGTTATCAGTATATATGTAATCAATTGGAAACCTAATAAATTCCACCAACACAAGATTTATCTCGATTATGTTTGCAAATATTTGTTTCGACGAGACATCAGAGCTGTGTCTCACGAAACCGTCATAAAGTACAAGTTGAGCGACATCCCATTGAACATGCATTTCAATGGGATGTCGCTCAACTTGGACGGTTTCGTGAGACGCAGCCCATGGCCAGCTCACTGAAATGTAACCACGTGACTAATCAAGATGGCGTCTCATACTGAAGGCTTACATCTGCCTCTGTGGACATTTGTCGGCTTTGTTCTAGCAGTTTGCTTCGTTTCCGGTGAGATATTTATCATGAGCTATAACTTCGTCTTCTTTCAATTTGTTAGAATAACAAGGACATGATTTGATAGTGTATGTGTCATTTCTTCGAGTTAAGTTTTGAATAAAGCAAATATGACGTTATCCTATATACTACTTGTGCGCCTGTACATTCACGTATATGAATATCGGATGATAAGTGTCTTATTTTTTAAGGATTATCTGGGAAATCAAACGGTAGGATAAATAGTAGTATAAAAATTATATCGATAGTGATGTGCTGCACTAAAAAACTTTGCTTATCACGTGTGCAAGTGTGTAAAGTAGTGTGATATCTTTCATCATCCAACACAACAGTTACACATTTAAGATAAACATTGTTGGTAATAAAAAGATCTAGAGACGGTGTCATACAAAGGCATATCACCATTTTTCTTCTTGTCATTATTGTATATTATCATCAGAGTTATGACTAATGAAGAGAAGAAGATAAATCCACTTAACGTCATCATATTATATTATCGTAACAAATATTTGCTTGTTCGATGAACCTTTCAAGCGAGCAGAAAGCTTTGAAACATCATAAACATTATAACCCCTCTAGCTTACACAACCACACTACCTCATAAAAGTTGTGAAATGTCATTTGTAAGGATATATGAACCAGTACATACTGTATGTGCGTATGTGCGCTTTTGTGTGTGTGTGTGTGTGTGTGTGTGTATGTGTGTGTGTATGCGTGTGTGTGCGTGTGTGTATGGGTGTGGGTGCGTGTGTGTGTGTATGAGTGTATATTCATTTTTTTGTTTTCATTGTAATAGGTATTACTGGAGATGTTCCTGATGGTGTAGTGTATACCGATCTACACCGAACCGTCCGACTAGGAGACAGGGTTGTTTTGAAATGTCAGTTTTATGGAGCACCATTAGTTGTCTATTGGAAGAATATAAACGACCCAAGAATAGTCCCAAAATTGATCAGACGGGTGGAAGAAGAGCATGATTCGGGGTCTTGTGTTCAGGACAAGACGTGCAAAATGAATGACGAATATTCTTTGATCATCAACAACGTCACCATAGCTGACCAAGGTCGATACTCCTGCAGAGTTTCTAACTACAAGGGAATCATGATTCATAATCATACAGACTTGAAAGTACATGGTAGGTCCTAAATGGCTTCTGAGAGAAAATTCAAGAAAAATTAGCTAATCCATTGATAGTTCATAGATTTGTGAAACTTTATGACGATGGATCTTTAATTTGACAGGAGAATGCCCCTTTAAGGAAAGGAAACCCCAACTAATTTTTAGTTCATAGCCTTATCAAAAATATTGTAAAATTACACCTCTTTAATTACTAAGCAAGAAAAACTATCTATACAGAGTTTGCAGTTTCCTTGCTAGTCATATACTTTGGGAGTCGCCATTTTGTGACAGAGACGTACTACATAAACCTGACAATATTGAATAAGATTATCACCTAATATTTGTTGGATATCTTTCTCTTTTAAGATTAAAACCCCTTACTTATGAAGAATTAAGACAATACATACATATTGCTTTACTCGGTCGTACGACACATACTCCGCACCTCAGCGACCAAGCCCCTTCACTTTGCGAGATCCTTACTTCAATCCTGGACTACAGACTAAACCCAACCCTGACCCCAACACTTCATCTAACCTAAAACACAATTTTCACCCTAAAACGAGAACCCTATAGTTGTTATATTATTAAGTCTACAGCAATTGTATCCTGAGAAAATGTCGGCTCCCCTGTGCTGCAGGATTCAAGGGGGGCCGGGTAGCCCGCCCCCCCCCCTGTCGCTGAATGGGAGGGGGAGTGCAATTTTTTAAATTTTCGAGGGCCAAAAATAAAAGTGCTCACCCCCCCCCCCCCCCCCCCCACTAAGTGGCACGTTTGGCCGGCACGATTTTCAAATTTCTCACCCTAAATTTCAATATTGATTTCAAATTTGGGCCCCCTTCCCCTCCCTAAGAAATCCTGGATCCGCGCCTGTGGTCGGGTGTATACATTGCACCAGAATTATAGATGATGTCGACCACATAGTAATGTAAAGATCACACCCAATCACCTGCTATCGTATAGTATTAAAACCAAAATTATGTAATATTATTGTATTTGAAGCTACTCCGGAGGAACCTTATCCGTTCATCAATGAGTGTAGAGCAAACAGGAACAATTGTACTGTTTCTGCGCAGAGTCCGCTAAACATTACGTGTACAGTTTCGAGATACTTCCCGAATATAGACTTATGGTTTCTACATGGCAATCAAAGGGTTTCGACCATAGAAATAGTCGAATGGAAAAATGACGATGGGACGAAGAGCAAATTGATCTCCACTAGAGCGCCACCTAGCAACAAACCCTACGTGTGTATGGCGTTTAATGTTCCTGGATCTCAAGGTGAACGCACTTCGACAATATTCGTTTCCCATCATCATGGAAATACAACCTCTGGCGAACCAACAGAGAGCGATCCATCTCTGTTCATCAAAATTGGTAAAAATTTCATTTTCATATTTAATTTTTGTGTGCCATTTTGGCCTTGATTTGATTTTAACAGCAACTTTATGTCTTCAGATCATGCAATCATTTTCTCACTTAAAGGTAATACAAAGTTTTGGTATGGGGTCATGAATTTGGTTCAAATGAACATATTGGAAGCATATGCGATCCTACAATATTCAGTGATCGTTGTCGCAGTTGAAATCGAGTCTAAAGTAATGAAATTGTAAATAATAAACTCTTTATGTTTAGCTATTCCCGTTTGGAAATTATATATCACAACTTCATATTCTGAGATTTTCATGGTCGCAGCTACCATTGTACGGCTGTAGGCGCTATTTGAAATTTATCAAAATTTAACGGGAGCAGCGGAAAATGTTTGTATTCATTTTTTCTCAAAAGAAGAAGCGTTTAAGGGGCTAAATTTTCTAGTGCTTATGATACATCCACAGGGCATCCAAATATATCAAACTTATAAAGAATCACTATCCACTCAATTTTCAAAATTTCCCAAAACTTTGTATTACCTTTAACTGAAATGTCAAGTACGATTTTTGTATATTCTTTGTCAGAAATATTTCAGGGGGAGGGCCACACGCTATTGGATCTGGTTCAGTAACGAATCCGTTTTTAAATCGTTTTGATTTCGTTTTTAGATCGTTGTTAGTTTGTTAGCCTTCGTTCTTTTAAATCTATTATAAAGTATTAAGGTGCCTTTAGTAAAAAATGGGCCTTGGGCCTGATAAAAAGAATTTTAAGAAAAATTAAAGCGCAAAACTTGGGGGTATGCAGGAAACATTTGGTAAAGCATTCGCTTGGATCCCAAGTCATCGTTAGTTTTATGAAATACCCAATTGTGTGTTAACCTTTCGTCTCTCTGTCCACAGCCTTGCTAGTTGGATTCTCCGTCGTAGGTGTTTGCAGCCTCATTTTTGTGGTCAGAATATTTTGCAAGAAATACCGAAAAAGAGGAAGTAAGTTCCTGTTGCGTCCTGTATGCATTTATTGATTCCCATTACCATGATAACAATGGCATATCCACGAATTGTTAAACAGGGTTGCAATATCACTAGTAAGGTAACAATGATATAGCTATTTGATAGTTGTACTGTGAACTCCTGTCATAAAGTATTAGCCGGTTGTCTTTCCAATCCTGAATGTTAAATTATCAGCATTTGGTTAGAATATAGATTTTTTTTTAACAAGTTAAAAATATATCTAATACCTAGACATAATAGCCACTACATTATGAGTCAATAAGAATTCCAAACTGTACCCCTAATAAATCAAGAACTAATGAAATATGGTGGTCTTGTTTTATTCTTATATATACCACGATCAAAACTGTATTGTTGTATTGCAACCAAATTTCTAGATAACACCTACACATTTATACCTTTATCCTCAAAACAACTTACACCTAACTAGCTTTCCTGCCCACCATGCTGAAAAAGGAATCAACAAATCCTGTATGAATATAGGCTATTTAACCCTGCAAACAATGAAAAGACACTTTTATCTATAGGAGGGATAACCAAATATTAGGTGTTGGCAGCCATTTTTAATGGCACGAAAGCCACAATGGCAACCATATTTGATGAAATGTATCATAAAAAGCTACACTTATACTTGATGATACCCTTTTCGCGCATCAATGAATATGCTTTCCTTTAAAATGTACTTTTACACTTTAAAAATGTCTATTGTAAATAATCACCACAATCTAATTACGTTAGGATAATGGCAACCATTTGAAACACATCTTGGATTTCCGGGTTTTATGGTAGCCATAACAAATTTTAAACAGTCTAAATGGATTATGGGTCCCCGAAACCCAAGTATAGACACCAAAATTTCATTTGTTATATGGATATGCTGTGACTTATGGCTAATTTCAGATTTCGGCAGCCATCTTGAATTACAAAATTATGGTCATCTTTTGCATTGTTTTGAGTACAAAGCTACTCTAAAACTTTGTGATGATTTATAGCACTTCAGTGAATATCCCGACTTCTAAAAATACATTGCTAATTATAGCTTTACTGATAAGAGTAACTCACTTCAGGTCATTTCTAAGAGACTGTCGGCCTTTTTGAACGCCATTTTGGATTTCCAGGTTTTCTGACGGCCATATAGAGTACCGAAGCTGTGACATCATAACATTCTATTTTTAGAATTTCTCAATTCGAACTTCGTTTTTCGAAAGAGAATAAAAAGTAATGTCCAAATGTCGAAACCAATAGAATATGTTAAGTTTTGGTTGAGATATGATCATCTGAATAATTGTTTAAATAGATTTCCTATAAGAACTGATTGTTATTTTGCTTTGGTTCGTAATATGAACCAGAGCAAAATAACACTGACTTCCTATTGGAAATCTATTTATTCAATTGGTCATCTCAGTCAATACTTAACATATAGATTTTGAAATTACATTTCCATGATGGATTATATCAGGCGCGTACGCAGGATTTTTTGAAGGGGGGGGTTTTAACATTTATAAATCGGGCCGAAAATTTCGCAACGACTCAGCCGACCGCTGAATAAGCGGGGGGGGGGGGGGGGGGGTAAGAGGACACTTTTTTTTTTTTTTTTGGTCCCCAAAAAATCGCAACGACTCAGCCGACCGCTGAATAAGCGGGGGGGGGGGGGGGGGGTAAGAGGACACTTTTTTTTTTTTTTTTTGACCTCGAAATTTGAAAATTTGACATTTTGCTCCGTTGGGGGGGGGTAAGGTCACCTGGTTTTTGTTTTTGTTTTTTTTTTTTAATTAAAAAAAAAAAAAAAAAAAAAAATCCAAAGGGGGGGGGGGGGGTTTAGGGGGGTTTTGGGAGGGTTTGTACACATAAAAATACCAAAGGGGGGGGGGGGTTTAACCCCCTAAACCCCCCCCCCCCCCTGCGTACGCGCCTGGATTATATCATGATTTATGGCTATTTTAAAGTAGATATTCATTGATTTTAAAAACTAACTTTATTTTCATTATTGCAAAGTTAAAACTTTGATTCGACAAGGTTATCAAAATTCAATGCTTGGAAACTTTCGAAGTAATGATTATTATAAATTACAAAACACTTAAATACAGCCCCGGCATAGCACCTGAAAAGCTCTCCGAACGCTGCTGAGATGTGTGAGATCACAGTATGGACATGACTTGCACAAGCAGACGATGTCCCATGACATCTCACACATTTTCAGTGCCTGTGTTTTCATCTTCTCTTGAGTTCTTTCTCTTACTTCACTACCGTCAGGCTAAATTTATAATCTGTTGCCTCACTCTAAACCCCGCGCATGGTTTTATTTTGATGACAAATGCAGCGATACAAAAATAAAGGAATCTGTCGCTTGTAAACAAAATAAGACGCCATTGTATATTCAGCTGTACACACCGGGGTATGTTCGGCGTTTCAAGAGGGAACAAATGCCTTCCTTAATATCATTCCGGGAGTTTTTCAATTTGAAAGTCTGGTTTCTTTGATTGTTAATTAACCCATATCCTGTGTATTTACAAGCAAAAGATTTTAGTTATCAGAATCGGGTCATATCCTCTTTTGAATGGTTTGACATGCCATTACATTTATATACACTAAACTCATTATAATTTGAGAAATAATAGCTTTGCAATTATGTTCATTCTCTATGGGATGTCGTCTGCTTGGGCAGTGTTGGTCCATAAAGTGACGTCATTAAAACATCGTTATTTTTCCGGCGAATCTCTCGTATATCCCAGCTGCTATGGAGGTGGTTGTATTTGTATTTTTATAAATCACCCGATATGTAGTTGACCTTAAACTTGTCCGATGGCCATCTGTTAGCTTACCAGTTTCTAGTGATACATTAGTTAACATATTTGTGATTTTCTGTGAATTTCACCTTTAACACATTGGCGGCCATCTTGGATGCCATTTTGAAAATATTCACTTCCCGGGGGGTCCGAGTTACTTAGATTTGTATTATGTTGTTTCTGATGTTAAACGCTATAAACTGAAACCGCAGAAAAACCTTTTGTTCAAATTTATTGGGGGTTTAGGTATTTTTTTTCCATAAATTGATCCGACTACTACATTATGCCTTCGGCATCATTGTATAGTCTACATTTAGTGTTACCGATTTCTTGCTTGATTATTATATCTTAACTTAAAAAATAGATATATAGATATGAATATCACAATTGGATTATCCCAAGGTGTTTAGAACTCTCGTTTTAAAAGAGGTACATTCTTTTAATACAAAGCATACAGCTTTAAAAACAAAGTGGAAATGCTCCGTATGCATACATGTTCACTCATAGTCAATTGCTATTGCCATTGGTTTTGATTCTCGATTTCGCATTTGCTAGTTTGCAACCCCAAAACATGTTGTCAATTCTAACAAGAAGAGATATGGGGGTTCAAGATTATCATCACCGTTGGGCATTAAAAAAAAACATTGGAATGGTTGCAAAGAACAAAAAAACTAAAAATTGTAGGTGAAGGCCATGGATACCAGTCATTCATTTATATATGAGACAAGAAATGGACTTTTAAAAATTTGAAATAAAAATGTAATGTTTTATGGGGAATAGAGTGACCACTACAAAGGAGATCACTTACATATTAATCATTCAGAAACTTCTGATAATCAATCCGTTGGATTGGAGACAATAATCCATGTATCACAGCCCACAGAATCGACGATGTCTTTCCCGTGTGTCTTCTTAAAACTGGATTGAGGGTTTAATAGACCGACAGCCCACGTGACCGACATTTTTTAAGTCTTCGCTAATGCTTTATTTTGTCCATCTCGTTGAACTCTGATCTATTTTCTCTTCAATATTTCCTACGTTTGCCTTTGATTTTGCGGTCTCTTGGGCTGTCGGTCTCATGGAAATTTGGGTAATTCGTCGTTGGTCCCCAACCATGGTATAACCGACAGTTTTATTCAAATTTCGGCAGTTGCAAATGTGACATTAATCAGGGAAAATATTGCCATGTAGTCGCCCCTTGCCAGATTGTATGAAATAAAGTGTCAAATCACCATTAAAAAAGAGCACCAAAAAACAAAAAAAAATACATAAGATGTATATGAAATCTGTATGTGCTGATTACAATATTTGGTGCTGAATTTGGGATTCCCGTAATACATATTATAAATATATACACTATTAAGGATATATTATGTAAAAGTGTGTCAATGAATTATATAAATTGTGTAATGACCTCGCTTGTTCTTGCTTTTATTTTTCAACAGACGGGACCGACGAAGAGTGTAGGACATTCCTAGCTACACAAAGAGGTGAACGTAACTTAATGGAGTATGATACAAATTCAATTTTAATTTTTGATGTATCATTTCCTTATGCAGTAAGGTCACAACGAACGGATTAATTAAGAAATAGATTTATTTTAATCAAAGATGAAAAATCGACCATTCATCGATAAAAGGCAAGTCCACTCCAAACAAAACTTACAAAAAACAGACAAACCAATGATCAAAACAAAATTCGAGTAAAATCGGATAACTAATAAGGAAGTTATGAATTGTTGAATTGTAATTAAGAGCACTTTTTTTTCTTTTTTTTTTGTCTTGAAAATTTGGCTGATCGATATTTTGTTCCGTTGGAGGGGGGGGGGGTAAGGTCACCTTTTTGGGGTCACTATAATTTTTTTTGTTATTAAAAAAAAATTGAGGGAAGGGGTTTTTCCTCCAAAACACACACCAAATAAAAAAATAAGGGGGGGCTCGACCCCCCCCCCCCCCCCTGCGATGCGCCTGAGTTACATAGATCAGTTACGGCATGGCACCGCAATATTATTCGGGGGCATATTGTAATCAAATCTCACCGTGTTTACCCCTGGCCCCACGAGCTTCGAGTGGCATTTATAGCGTAACTCTGCTGGTAATCATCCAGGCCGGTAGCATAGCATCGGTCCGGTAATAGTGTGATAGGGAGGAATATGTGTCTTAACCACTTCCCCCTGTCTGTTTCCTATTTCTCCCTTTTTCTCCCCTTTAATTTTCAATGTTGATTATCTTCTGAAAATCTTGGCAGTAGGAGGCACGATAGCTCTGTGGTAGAGGAGTGGTCTCGTAACCGGGATGTCCCGGGTTTGAAACCAAGTCGATGCGCCAGTGCCCGTCGATAAGGCACATATTGCTCCGTTTAGTCTCATTTCACAACGCCCCCTATCGTCAGAGCATCGTCAGAGTCAGCAGCCTAACATGTTAGCCTATGGACGTTTTTTTTTTTAAATCGTTAAAAATTCATTTTTTGTTTAAACGAAAAGCACATCCACCCCGACGTACGTTATCACTAGCTCTTTCATTGGAGCCCTCATGTCTCATTGACTTTTGAAAGTTCACCCACCGTAATTTTTCAAAATAGGTTGCAAGCTCGTCATTGCCTATAATACACATGTGAAACAAGTCTAACTTTGGACTCAGTTTTCCAAGCGATTTGAAGATTATAGGTCGAGCACACGAAACATAAAAAGCATGAATTATCATAGATCACTTCTGCCTATTTCATTTTGTCCATTTCATCCAACCCCCCACCGTAATTTTTCAATTTAGTAAAAGCAAACATTTTGCCGAGGTAAGCAAAAACATGAATATTCATGAACGGTCAGACAATACATCCTTTTAGTACGTAACGTATAGTGAATGGGAATGGGCGATGATCCGTGTAGGAGGTAGAAGTCAGTAGTTTGTGCTGGCAACGTTCACGCGAGCGAAAATGAGACAATCGGAGCAATATGTTAATCCTCATTACAAAGTCCTTCGGTGAAGACTTAAAGCCGTCAGTCCCCTGGATGCTTAATTACAAGCATACACCTGCTTTCGTAGCAGTCAGGTAAAACAATAAAAAAAAACGATATTAGGATGATTATCACTGTCTTTTTCCATTTCTTTGGCACGCAATCAGAGGTAATATTCGTGTTTTCTTCGTATCTAGAAGTAGCTCATTAACATTCTATACAATTTAAAATGCTATCAAAGCCAAAGATGATTCGTTCATACTTAAATTCTGTCAGTATGCGTGTAAAATCTTCTGCTGGCAGGACACAAGGAACGAAACAATTATAATATAAAATTATGTCACCCTCTGCAGGAAAAATCTCTTATTATGAACTCTGGTTTTTGGCCGGTAAAATGACGGAATCTCAAGCCGATAAGAATTTGTTACGCAATACATTTCAAGAACTGAACATCACTGCAGACATCAGAGAAAGGCAGTTGACGCGACAAGAGGCTTACCAGGCTTTATGCGAGTGGAAACAGGAAAATAGAGAAGTCGACCAAGCTCATGTATTGGAAGAAGCCTTGATGAATTTTCACTACGACGACGATGTTTGGACACAAATGCTGGGTAATTATTACTAGTAATATTACATACTACAAGACTATACGCGTGTATTCAATATGTTGTCTGCAGAATAGTATTCTTTTGTGCCCTTGTAAAGAAATGTAAGAACATGAGACATGTTTTAATTCCTTTTGTGGCAAAACAGATTTAACCAAATAATGAATTTGTTTTTCCTTGATTTTTTTTCTGTTGTTCTTTGGACATTTGAAAATTGTAGACATAACTTGGAACTAATAATAAAATTATGAACTTACCGACAAGGGTCTGGAAATCTTTATTTTTAAAAACAGATGTCATCATATTGTTACTATAAACAAAATTGTTACCAAGTATTTTTTTATTTATTTTGCCTTGCAAAATATGAACATTATTTTATTAATCGCTTGTTATGATAAATAAGTTGTAAACTTCCTTGCGCGAATTAAGGTTACGTTTTTTTTCTGACTTTTTCTTGAGTTGCAGCTCATTCCGATCCGACAATTGATTTTGAAATCGCGATCTCCGGAATTCTTTGACGATATCATTTTCTAGTAGCACCAATTTGTAGTCAAAAACTTTGCAGTCAATTTGATAACAATTGAAATGAATAGTGATCGTGTATAATTATGAGAAATCATGGATCGAATATCACATTTCCTACAATTTATAAATATCTTCGCGAACTTTGGTCACCCCGTATTACATATTTGAGATCTCCCGTTTTACCCTTTAAAAAACATCAAAAATGTGAAGCTACCTGTGGTGTTCGCGTAGTTAAAACACAACGCTGATCCGCAATTCGACCCCAAAAGCCCCTCTACATATATAGGTATACAATCCACGTTTTCGTCATAAAAAGACGTTTCTGGACAAGTTTCTGGAATCCATTGTATAATCAGATTGCATTCGAGCTCTAAGTTAAATAAAATATGCGATAGTTCTTGTAAAACGTGAATTGTTTGTGTAAAGTAGATAGATCTACATCGTGGAATTACGAAAGTTCTGTACACATACGAAGGTTTGAAAAATTCAACAAGAACAAATTGCGTACATGCATTAAAATACCTGAGGAGCAAATTTGAAAAAGCGCGTTGATGTACGCTTAAAATGTAATCTTTAAATAAATCATAGTACTACCAATAAAGATGAATTCATTCTTTTATACTTTTAAACAAAACGAAACAACAACAACAACAAACAAAACACATTCACAAAACAGAAGACATCTCGTCTTTCCACCCCTCATGCAGTCAAACAAACACAAATCACTTGTCTACATCCTATTCTCATTACACTTATCCCCACTTACTCTTCTCATCCCAGTCTCCGGGTATGTGAGGGGAAGAAAAGTAACAATATCAATCATAACGATACTCGTATTATAAATACAGTAAAGTTTAATTTATGTGTCACTGTTCCCTGTAAAGTTATTCCATTTTCAGAAATAATTGTATGACAATACAATTCGCAGCAATCATGATCTTTACTGGCGTACTGATGGGAGGGGGGGGGTGGCAGTTGACCCCCCAAATAAAATTCGAACGTGGATTATTTCTAATTCGATACCAGTGATTTACAAATTTTGCTGATATGACATGATTATCAGATCCCCCCCCCCCACTTTTGCCCATTATTCCAGAGGCAGAAGTCCCAGTGGGGGGGGGGGGTGCCCCCCTCCTCGGATTTTCAGATTTCCCCCAAAAGCCCCCTTTTTTACATAGGACAAGTGCCCCTTTTCTTTTCTAATTCTTTTCCTCTCTCTTCATCTCTGGTGAGTACGTCTTTTCAGGTGCGAGAAATTCTCCCTTTCACCTTTGATATTTTGGCCTTTTTACTCGTGCTCCTCACCTGTTTAATTAGTGCATTTTTCCTTCGTAATAAGAACCCCCTTTCCTTTCTCTTAAATGCCACTTTACACCTATGATAAGTGCCCTTTTTTTACACGTGCCCCTTTTCCTTTATAAAGTAAGTACCATATTTCCTTCGGATGAGTGCCCCTTCTCCTTTTTAGATATGAGCCTCTCTTCCTTTTCAAAATGCCCCTCTTAACATCAGATAAATGCCCCTCTCAAAGTCTGAAAGTTGTCCTTTTCCTTCAACAGATTCCCCATTTCCATTCTCACAAGTGCCGTCTTTGTTGAGTGTCCTTTTTCAGGTGCAAGAAGTGCCATTTTTACCTCTGATAATTTCCCTTTTTCTTTTGACACGAGCACCGTTTCTTTTCTAATAACTGTCGTTCTCCCTTTTGATAAGTGCCTACTTTTTCTTTCTCCATGACTTGCACCCCTAATTCAAGGCGACATAGAGCCCCCTTTTTAATATTTTTCCCTAGAGCTCGCGAGCTCGCTCGCATTTATAAATGTAATAATTATGTTACTTATGAAAGAACTTTTCAGTCTTTCTTCATTAGATTATGCTTAATACTCATCAGGGTTTGTTTTTTGTCTTCTTTTAAAGATGCAATCTTTCGCGCTGCAACCTCACAAATCTTAATTTTTTTGCTCGCTCGAAAATAGATATACAGACCATCACACCCAACTGCAAAGTATGTTGCTTAATTAAGCAGTATTTGTACCACAGAAAGAAAGAAACACATATTGATATGATCCCTAATAGTGTAATAACAATCATGACGATGTAGGGGTATATCCCAATGTCTCAAAATTGCGTATCTTTGTTTATGTTTCCCTTTGTAGGTGCCCATTTTTTGTTGGTGCCTCCCCCCCCCCCCTATTTTGGAAGACGCTCCGCCGCCCCTGCATGATGGTACTTGGTGGTGATGAGGATTTTGTTCTGACCCCAAAAAGGTTATTGATCATTACACCACTACAGGTTAATGCTCGCAGATAGACTCACTTCATTGTAACCCTTACTACCATGTCTATCTATTATTTCACTTCCATATACCAGATGAAAAGAGGAATAGAGATAGGAAGGTTTCTCTAGAAACTATGGAACACATTCTATGGAACATCGGTGGCATTGAGAAGGTGAATAAATTCCTCAGCCAGCTTTTACCAGATCGAAAACCTATTAATGCTAATGAAAAGATGGTGTTCGCCATTGAAGGAGCGCTGGAGGAATTGAGAGCATGGAGTCGTAAGTCTTCGAGATTAAACCGCGCTGTTCTGGTGAGCTTAGCGCTGGAGGACGCTGAATGTACATCCATCGAGAGACTACTCTTCTCTAGTAAGATCATAGTTTAAATCAAAGTTAATTATTTGCTTGATTTTTTAAATTGTAATTTGTCATTACTTTTTAGATGCAACTCACGCAGGGCGACGATTTCTTGTCACGGCCGGGAGACGCGACTAGTCACGGGAGGGGTGTCTTTGTAACTTGGTTCATTACTACCCCCAACACACACGCCTATCAAAAGGAATTCGCAATTTGCTGTATAACAAACTTTTATAGCAACTTTCTTGATAATTCAGTATGTTTGATCTATTTTGAGAAAATGTTGTGATTAGGTTTTAATTCGAGCACATTCAATCACGCAGCCAAATCATAGCCTGATCTACACAAAAAACACAGTGTAATATAGGAAATGTTCAGTAACGTTCGCCACTTCAGTAAAAAAAGAGATCAGGTTTTCTAAATGTTGGGGGACGACCCCTCTTATATTTCCAAGGTAGCGTTTCCAGTTATGCAGTTAATTTCATATGGTATATCCATTCCGCACATAGTCCGTTTTTGTATAATTATTGATGTAGATTTCAATATGCAAAACACAAATAGCTCTTGATGCTATGAGAAAGGGGGCTAAATTGCTATTTCAAGATAAACACCATTTTCTCTCCAATGCTAGTTCCCGATGAATCGCTAAAACACATTCAAGACGAAAAGCTGAGAGAGTTCACCAACAAACTAACTGGTAGACACTGTAAAAGATTGGCCATGACTTTGAACATCAGCAATCAGAAGATTGATGACTCCAATCAATCCAATCAATATTTACTTGACACGAGGTCACTGATCACTGAATGGCTACGTGAAGTGGAATGTAGTAACTACGAGAAGAGCTGCAGACTGGATGATGCAGTCATCAAGATCGGTCGCTATGACCTACAGGGTAATGATGCTTTCGGCTATAGGTCTTATATTGATATCATTTTAGATCATATTTGAAATTGATTTAACATTACATTTCTTAGCATTTTGAGTTTGTTCAGAATTTGCAAAGTAATATGTTAAGAACGATTTTTATTTACTATCAGAAACCTTGGATTTTAAATGTGAAGAGATATAGATATTAAATTTGAAATGACATCGATTTATAAAGTGTAACATTTGTAAAGAATTAAAGTGGTGTTTCTCACTGAATGTGTGAAATAGTTATATATTTTTAAAAATGAGATTTTTTTTAAATACATAATGACTGTAAGATTTTTCAAATGTTTATTTAACAGATTTTTTCAAGACGCTTGGAGATCGCCCAAACGCAGAACAACCACTTGTAAAATCATACTACTTCGGTATGTTTGAATCAGATTATACATTACAAGACAAAGTAGCAAAATACATGTATGAACCACACCAGAAATATAAGCATAAATTAATTGAGTGTTCTTTCGCGGATAGACGTTGATTAAAATCGTTAGAAATGATTACCAGTTCTTGTTTTCTTTTTTAAAGCCGAACGTCGTTATGTCATGTATGATTTGCATAAAATGCAAATCATTATCATGTGAAAGACAGCTTTAGGTCCCTTGACTGTATATCTCTTAAGCTGTATATCTTGTTGAATTAAAACGTTGGCAGTAGGCTTAAATTAATCGATATATTTTTCAAAACTGGATGGTTCATGGGATGGTCAAAGCTGCACTTTTACGATAACCTAAAACAGCTTTTAAGTATCCATTATGCATTCCAATGTTTATCAAATTGCCTCCCCCCCCCCCAAAAAAAAAGTAGTTCATTATTCCATAATTTTCACATTATGAGACCAAGGAGAAATATACTATTATGACATGATATGACGCAATAATATTCTTCCTTTCTTGATAGATCATGAAAGTATCTTTGACGATGATATAACTCAGCTCGTGAAGTTGGTTAAATGGCTTCCACCTGACAAGAAAACACAGCTTAAAAATATGATTGGCCTTTCTGATGAGAAAGACGACGATGACGACACTCTCAAAGTCCAAATGAAGGCATGGAGGGACATCATCACATCCACCAGCTCTGATAACAAAGTGTCTAAAGACCAAGCATTAAAAGAGTTCCAGTCCCTTCGCAAAGAGTTGACAAACAATACAACCTACACTGGTGAGCAAAGTGTGCATTTAACCCCTTTAAGAAATCGAAGATGTGGGGAACAAAGCGAAGAGAAGGGTACAAAAAGAAAAGAATAAAACGGACAAATTTTCAAAAAGATAAAATGAGTATTAGTTCTCAGATATCTTCCCCACATTTGTGTTTATTACCAGAATTAATCAGACGTTGCGTGATTCAAAAACGCTCATTATGGATCATGCTCATTTTAAGAGGGCAATTTTTAACAGGCCATTTATATGCTTTTCATGATCCTCCAACTTCAGATATCTTTTTATATACGTTTGTATTTTAAAGATTGTAGAATATTATGTTTATCTTGACGTGGAAATAAATAAATGAAATGAAATAATGTGAAAGATATAATGATGTCGATATCTTCTTCCAAAGTAGAAAATATTTTGTTTGTGTATAATTCTTTTCGATTTCCTACTATAATGTGTTCACACTGTGCCAAGAATGTTAAGCATTTGAGTGACAAAATAGTCTCGAAAACGTAATGTATGATATGATTAAAATGTTCGTTATTTAGCTTTCTTCCTTTTTTTAATCTTTGAGCAAGCAAGTCCAGTCTAATAGAAATTACACAAATTCATTTGCAGAGCTTACATTGACAGATGAGGAGATAGAGGCCGTTTCTTCACGTGTCACTTCTACAGGCAGACAACAAAAACTGAGTTCAATACTTGACATCGAAGATGTCCGTGGACGAAATGATTTCTTTGTAGGCCAGTTGAAACAATGGAGAAACATTCAAGCTAAAACAAATTGTCGTGAAACGCTACGAAAGGCTCTCGAACAGATTGGACTTGCAGGTATTTACGATTCTTTATACAACCAAGTCTTTGATGAAACCATTAAAAAGTTGAGAGTATTTCATTGGCAGACCTGTAATGCTCCAAAACGGTAGAGGATTCACAATACCCCAAATCAGGCACAAGCAAAGTACGAGTAGTTGTAGTAGGAAGGACTAGGAGTAGAAGAAGTAGCAGTAGTAGTGGCAGTAGTAGTGGTAGTAGAAGTAGTAGTAGTAGTAGTAGTAGTAGTAGTAGCAGTAGTAGTAGTAGTCGCCGTAGTAGTAACAGTACCACAGTAGTAGAAGTAGTATTAGCAGTAGCAGTAGTAGTAGTAGTTGTCATTGTATTATTAGAAGAAGTAGTAGCAGTAATAGTATAAATAATGATGATGCACTAATGATGATTAATAATAATAATAATAATAATTTAAGAAAATAATGATGATGACAAGGATAATGATAATGATTATGATAATAATAATTAAAACAAAAGAATGATACCTACAAAATTTCTTCTTTTCGTATTGGTTTACTCCTAAACCTTCTGAGAAGAAAAAAGGTCAAAACATGATTTAGTGCGGTTTTTTTCACTCCATATCTGACAGGACAAAATTGATGACATACTATTTCGTACTCTGTGTTCCTTAATGCATTATAGACTGTATATTATGGTGAAGGGTACGTGCCTGTCCCCTATTCGGCTCACCTCCCCTAATAAAACGGTACTTTTATCCATCTGTGATATATGCTTAAAGTAATGAGAAAAATAGAATTATGTCGATATCTTTTTCAAAAGTGAAAAATCTACTTTTTGTGTATAATTCTTTTCAATTTCCTACTGTAATGTTTTCATACTGTGCCAAGAAGGTTTAGCACTTGAGTGACAAAATAGTCTCGAAAATGTAATGCAGGATATGTTCGTTATTTAGCTTTCCTCCTTTTTCTTGACTCTGAGCAAGCAAGTCCAGTCTTATAGAAATTACACAAATTCATTTGCAGAGCTAACATTGACAGATGAGGAGATAGAGGCCTTTTCTTCACGTGTCACTTCTATATACAAACAACAAGAACTGACTTCAAGACTCTACATCGAGGCTGATCCTGGAAAAAATGATTCCTTTGTAGGCCAGTTGAAACAATGGAGAAACACTCAAGTAAAGAAAAATTGTCGTGAAACGCTACAAAAGGCTCTCGAACATCTTGGACACCCAGGTAATTAAGATCCTTAATACATCTAAGTCTTTGATGAAACTATTCACATCCGTGAATCCCTAAAACGGTAGAGGGGTCACAATATCAAAATTCAGGCACAAGCGAAGTACAAGTAGTTGTAGTAGTGGTAATAGGAGTAGGAGAAGTGTTATTATAAGTAGAGGTAGTAGTAGTAGTAGTAGTAGTAGTAGTAGTAATAGGAGTAGGAGTAGTAGGAATAGTAGTAGTAGCAGTAGTAGTAGTAGTAGTAGGAATAGTAGTAGTAGCAGTAGTAGTAGTAGTAGTAGTTGTAGTTGTAATGGTATTATTAGAAGGAGTAGTAGCAGTAATAGTATACATACAAATGATGCATTAGTGATGGTTAATGGTAATAATTATAATAATTATTAAAAATGATTATGATGACAATAATAATATAATGATAATGATTATGAAAATGATAATTAAAAAAAACAATAGAATGAAACATATACATAGATTCCTTTTTGTTTTGTTTACTTCTAAACCTTCTGAGAAGAAGAAAGGTCATAACATGTTTGTTTTTTCTTCACTCCATATCTTACGGGGCAAGATTTATGACATATTATTTTGTACTCTGTGTTCCTTAATGAATTATAGACTGTATTTTATGGGGAGGGGCACGTGTCTGTACCTTATTCGGCTTACCCTCCCCTAGTAAAACCGTACCTTTATCCATCATTGATAAATGTTTAAAGTAATATGAAAAATAGAATGATGTCGATATCTGCTTCCAAACTGAAAAATCTGTTTTTACGTGCTTATTACTTTTCAATTTCCTACTATTAATAATGAGTTCACACTGTGCCAAGAATGTTAAGCATTTGAGTGACAAAATTGTCTCGAAAAGGCAATGTATGATATGTATGAAATGTTTGATATTTAGCTCGTCTCCTTTTCCTTGTCTCAGTGCAAGCAGGCAAGCAAGTCTAATAGAAATTACACAAATTCATTTGCAGAGCTTACATTGACAGATGAGGAGATAGAGGCCGTTCCGTCGCTTGTCACTTCTACAGACAAACAACTAGAACTGACTTCAATACTTAGCATCGATGCTTTCCATGGACAAAAAGATTTCTTTGTAGGCCAGTTGAAACAATGGAGAAACATTCAAGCTAAGAAAGACTGTCGTGAAATGCTACAAAAGGCTCTCCAACAGATTGGACTTGCAGGTATTTAAGATCCTTTATTCATTCAAGTCTTTGATGAAACTATTAAACTACTAGTAGTAGTAGTAGCAGAAGTAGTAGAAGTAGTAGTAGGAGTAGTATTAATATCAGCAGTAGCGGTATTTGTTATTTAAACTGATATTGAAGCAATAATGATAATTAATAATAATATTAATTAATAATAATGATAATAATAACAATTTAATGAGAATAACAGAATTTCTTTTTTATTTAATCCTAACCTTCTGAGCAAATGAATATCAAAGGTAAAGGCATGTTTAGGTGCTTTTTTTTTTTACTACAAAAATCTGTCAGTGTAAATTTATGACAGACTTTTGTTCACTTTGTATATTAATCCATTATAGACTGGATGTTTCGGGGGAGGGGATCATGCCCGTCCCCTGTTCGGCCTACCCCCATCCTCATCCTTAAACGATACTTTTTGCAAGATTGATCTATATCAATCCCGGGCATAGGGATCAAGTTCACAAATGGATGGGTAGGTTTTGTAGGTATCCCCTAGCCCACTTTTTGAGGGGATCCAAGCGTCATTATTGAGCTTATAATCCGCTTTTTTGTACATGGGCAATTGTGTTTTCAACAGGCTTAATTGAATGTGTAATGATGGGAACTGCAGAGCAGCTTGACAAGATCGTTCGCGCGTAATTTCAGTGTAGTATGGACGTTGTAAGTCGTTAGCTGTATCCAGAAAATAGTCATAGGCAGGCTTCTATGTAATGTTCTGTGATCTTTTTTAATATATAAGTACTAAATCTCGGAATACGCTTCGTAGTTTGCTTTTTTTGTGCTCCAGTCACTGTGATCAGTGTTTATGATAATTATATTCTACATACTAAGAGTCTTGCTCTACGATTGGTCAAAAGTAAATCATGTGATGAAAGATAGTTCGTCCATCACTGATGGGAGAAGAAAAGTTCGTTGCACCCTTTGGTTTCAGACCATGGCAAACTATCACTTCCTCAGCGTGAAAACCGTGAAAACCTTGTCCGACTTTATTATTGCACAACTACAATTATTGACCACAACTACAACTACAGAATGTATACGCTTTCCTCAGCTTCGCTTCGGAAAAATATATACATCCAGATCGCCTCGGAAGTGATAGTTTGTCCCATCACCTTCACCAACGTTAAATATTTGCTTACTAGTATGCTAATTGATAACTATGTTCCTATTTAAATCATTTTCCTCGCTATCGTTTAGGCTGTTTAGAAAGCATTGTGGGCAAAAGTACAAAACAATTGAACCAAGAAGAATTGCATCGCATTGCAGTCAACCTGATGATGGAAGATGTTCGTCCATTTACCGACGTCCTCGGCATAGACGAGGAGAAAGTCAAGTCTTATGTCCGGCAATGGGATAATCACGGTACTTGTACAACAGGACTCTTGGTGAATCTACAGAAGGAGAGCCGCAATCGAGAGGGTTTCTGTAAGGCTCTCAGAAACGTCGGTTTCATCGATATCGCAAGATCTGTCTTCTACGGTGAGAAAGTTTCAATGACACCGCTAAAGCCATAACTGAAAACACATTCAATTCATTGGTTTGAGTGAAAAGTATACTATGGGTTCAATAGTTAATGGTTATTATTCTCGTCACTCTACTATAATGTATTTCCAAAGGACAATTTGCCACACTCCACCCAGGTGATGAAAATGGGTACCTGGCAGAAATTAATTCATTGAAATGCTAGAGCGCCGTTAGAATTGCAGCCATGATAAAGGTTCCATGACACATGCTCCGCCGACGATTGCTCCGCCGACATTTACTCCGCAAAACGCGACAATTGCTCCGCGACATTTGCTCCGCGACATTTGCTCCGACGTCAAATGCTCCGCCGACACTTGCTCCGCCGACATTTGCTCCGCCGACATTTGCTCCGCCGACAATTGCTCCGCCGACAGATGCTCCGCCGACAATTGCTCCGCCGACATTTGCTCCGCCGACAATTGCTCCGCCGACAATTGCTCCGCAAAACGCGACAATTGCTCCGGTGACAAATGCTCCTCGAACGACAGTTGCTCCGCCGACATTTGCTCCGCCGACAATTGCTCCTCCGACATTTGCTCCGCATGAAGCGACACTTGCTCCGTGACATTTGCTCCGCCGACAATTGCTCCGCCGACAATTGCTCCGCCGACATTTGCTCCGCCGACAATTGCTCCTCCTACATTTGCTCCGCATGAAGCGACACTTGCTCCGGTGACATTTGCTCCGACGACATTTGTTCCAACGACATTTGCTCTACATGAAGCGACATTTGCTCCGCCCAAAAAGTGTCCCATAAAATACAAATGATACTAGTACTACGACAAATGATTCGCCGACAATATTTTTTATCACGGGTTATTTTCGTTTCTTTTTTTTTCTTCATTTTCTGAATGCATTTCATGAAATAATGTAGATTAAATGAAATGAATGAATGTTGATGATGTAGGAGGAAAAAGGAGTTACCTAAAATTCATTTCGAATATACTGAAATAACTTTCCATCTATCACTGTACGTCCCATATAATGTAAACTAAACACTCATTACATGTCGTGGGAAGTTTAAAAAAAAAAGTAGAGCAGCAAGCCACATTCCCCAATACGCGCATACCTCCTAGTTAATTGCAAACAGCTTATCAATATGTAAGACCTGACCTCAATGCAAGCAAGCACATGCATCTTACTAGGTAAACCATCTGCAAGTAAAGGATTATACAATGTAGCCTACTAGGTCATCATGGAAGTTCTAGAAAACAACAGGGGAGGGATCAAAATAAGCTTTGAAGGGCACTTATACGTAAAGAAGAGAACTCATTCAGATGGGAAAATTAGATGGCAGCCTCTCTGCTTATTCCATTTTATACAAATCATTTTGTTACAGTTTGATGTTAGTTCTTCATGATAAGCCAATTGCTCTTCTTCCAGTGGTTACGTGAGTCCCTTTAATCAGTGAAAACAAAGTACTCTTATGAGACGGGGTGTTTTACACACTAATATATATATATTTAGTAAAGCACTTAACTGAAGGAAAGGAACCTATAGAAAACGGACTGGATATTATTGAAAATACTATTCTTAACAAAAATGTACTTCATGTACTTCATTACGTTACAATTTCACGAGAGAAATAGAACTCGAGAGGGGGAAAAGAGAAGAAGTGATGAAAATGAAAGAAGACTAATAGCATGAAAGGAAAGAAAAGAGCTAAGAAGACAAGAAAAGGGTGTGAACAGGAAAAGGAGGAGCAAGAGAGAGAGAGAAAGATAGCCTTGAAGCTTTGGATCAACTAATGAGTAATACATGAAACAGATTTTGAGCGGAGTAATTATCTTTCGCCGGAGAACTTGCTTAAGGAGCTATAACTTTATTTTTTTTAAATTAAACATTATGGGGAAAAGCAAAAAACGGCTGAGCATTTATTGCACTCATTGCCAGAGGAGCATTCATGTCTTCCACGAGGCCGCACTTTTGGATCAGAGAGCAATTTTATTGTCGGCGGAGCATTGTCTTTCACGGGGTACTTTTGGGGAGGAGCAACATTTTATTGTCGTAGTAGCCTTTGTATTTTACGGGGCACTTTTTGAGCGGAGCAAATGTCGGCGGAGCAATTGTCGGCGGAGCAATTGTCGGCGGAGCAAATGTCACGGAGCAAATGTCGGCGGAGCAATTGTCGGCGGAGCAAATGTCACCGGAGCAAGTGTCGCTTCAGGCGGAGCAAATGTCGGCGGAGCAACTGTCGGCGGAGCAACTGTCGTTCGAGGAGCATTTGTCACCGGAGCAATTGTCGCGTTTTGTGGAGCAATTGTCGGCGGAGCAATTGTCGGCGGAGCAAATGTCGGTGGAGCAATTGTCGGCGGAGCAATTGTCGGCGGAGCAATTGTCGGCGGAGCAATTGTCGGCGAAGCAAATGTCGGCGGAGCAAATGTCGGCGGAGCAATTGTCGGCGGAGCAAATGTCGCGGAGCAAATGTCGCGGAGCAATTGTCGCGTTTTGCGGAGTAAATGTCGGCGGAGCAATCGTCGGCGGAGCATGTGTCGGGTTACCCATGATAAAGCCTGTGTAATAGTTTTTAAGGCTCTTTGGAAGCGCATAGAGACGTTTATAATGCAATATGCGCTGTACAAGAGCCGAATATTAAAAGGAAAATTAAATTCTGCTTATAGCACTAATCAAAATATACGTTGTGGGTAGCATTTCATAAAGGATTCTCTAAAAAAAAATATCATCCTGAGTCATACAGTTTGAATAAGAAAAACTATTTTTGTTTATTAGCCATTTTGTATGTTAATTGGAACAAATGGGAAAGCTGACCAGCACTTCGTCGCTATAATACTATCAAATCAGCCCATTTGAAGTGCCCATACTAATAGTGATTACAACAAATTCATTACTTTCTCATGTTGTGTCTGATTTCGTTCAAACTTTCACCAGTCTGCTTCTCTGATTTGTCTACTTTATTTTAAAGCTGTATACTATTAATGACGGATTTCCCTTTAATTCACTTAATTGTAATTGCGACTTATCTTGACTAGACACGCATAAATAGTTGAATGCTTCCTTTGACTTACTGATTTTTTACTCGTGATAAAAGTAATTGTTTTACAAATTGATAAGCCTGTTAACAATTGACCTGTATTTAAGGGGAAATTATTTGCTCTTAAATGATATTTGTGAATGTTAAAGCTTTGCCGAAGATAGAGATTTACGGTAAATTTTGTCCGGTAGGCCTTTATCATTCATGTTTACTTGCGGTGATTTTGTCATTATTGCTTATGTATAATCATTAATATATTTTAGGTTTGCAACTTTTCGTGAGTACAAAAATGGAAACGAGCCTAAATTATTTTCATCAAAATAAACCGAAGTGAAATGTTAATGATTACAAAACACTGTTATTTGATGAGTTAGTTTCACCACTATAAGGCGACCACAGAAATCGTTCACTATTTCGTATTTAGCATTTTATGTATTGTTTGTGTTCTAATGCTTTTATTCCAATATAGATTGCATTCATTCATCTTCTGTAAGTTATAAAAGTGTTTTAGTATGCATTAAACGTAAATTAGATCTTCTTGATATTGTAAATATAACATTTTTGAATAACGCCGAAAAAATTTCAAGAGAATACTGGGCACTTAGCCCTATGCTTATATGCTTTACAAAGGGGATAATATCAAAAACGATTATGGACTTGACATCACAATTTCAACAGTTATATTACCATATGAATACATTTGTAGAATGATATGCATTTTTTCTTCTGGTTATCTTCGAAATGATCCCTCTTAATGTATTACCATAAGGAAGTATGCACATCCACAGTAAAAAGTGCTTAGGATTAGATTTACAAAATATATTGTAGCAATTTTAGTCCATCAATTTTCTAGATGTAGATATGACCATAATGTTGTGAATTTGTTGTTGATTTAAAGTCATATTTGTTAAATATTCGCCTCCGTTTATACAATTTTGCATTGGAAAACGGTTTCGCAATATCCAACACAACCTCGAATACTTCAAGTCAATGATGAACTTATAGCCGAAGAACCTAGAATATATTGGGAGTGAATAATAAGACTAGTTCAACTTGAAAAAGAAGACACTTTTTAATTAATGAAGTTTAAAAAAAAATGCTTTTAAATTATTATTCATGTGTGCCTTTTGCCTCTAAATTCTCACATATTATTTTATTCATTATGCCAACTTAAGAAACAAACTCTTAACCATTTAGTTTATGGAAGAAAGAACATTGTGGTGTTATTACCCGTATCCGGACACCAACCCCCTGAATATCCACCCCCGGATCACCACCACACCCAGTCAACTACCCCTTAGGACAACTACCCCCAGACAACTACCCCCTAGGACAACCACCATCTAGGACGAATACCCCCTGGGACAACTACCCCCAGACAACTAACTCCAGACAACTACCCCCTAGGACAACTACCTGCCGGACAAGTGAAGTACCCCCGGACAATTACCCCTAGGACAACTACCCCTGGACAACGACCCCCAGACAACTACCCCTAGGATAGTTGTCCGGGTGTAGTTGTTCTAGAGGATGGTCGTCCTAGGAGGTGGTTGTCCTAGGGTAGTTGACTGGGGGTGGTTATCCGGGGGTGGATGTCCAGGGGGTAGGTGTCCTAGAACCGTTATTACCTGTTGCTGTCGGGTGATTCCAACAACGCCTTTTTCTGTCGGGGAATATATGGCCAACTTTAGTATTTTAGGCATGTTATTACTGATATATAAAACTGTGGGTTATCGACTTCTTCTCCCCCAACTCTCTCTTTTTCTCTCTTTCACTCTCCCTCTCATCCCCTTCCCTCTTTATCTCTCCTTCCTATCCCATTATCTCCCATCGTTCTTAAGTATTCATTTCTATTTCACTCAGCATTAATGGCAAGTATCAAGTTTACTGAAGATTGAAGGTGTTCCAAATGTGGAGAGTGGGGACTTTGTATTTTTAATCCTAACATTTTCAGTTTTATAGATTAATACAGAACATTTTCATTCTTCTTACGGATTTTATGCTAGTGTTTAGAGCTTGTAACTCTATTCCCAATATATTCCTTATTTTATAGAGGATCTCCTTTTTGAAAAAAACATCTAAAAGGTCTCAAAAGAGCCATAGCTCCTTTTTAATAATTTGTCACTTTTTTATGATGTATATAATTGAGTAATTTCACTTGTTTGTTTGTTTCACTTTGCACTGCAAATGAAAATAATACCAACGTAGTCTTTGTACACCAATGTATTAAGCTTTTTCATTAAAAATAATTGAGATGTGTATATTGTGTACTCTATATGTTATGTAATGTAATTTTAAATAATTTGTATTCGTATGATGAACATGTGCATGTGTTCAATGAAGACTATAACAAAAATACTACAAAACAAAATACATGGACATTGCGTGAGGGTATTTGTGAATCGTATTCTGTAAAATTCGATACTAACAACTGGGTTTTATAGGTACATTTAAGCTTTCAAAGTCATAATTAAAGTCGAATCGGATTTAGATCATACACAGTCGTAATTCTGGTACGACGTCACTACGAGTCTCTAGCCGATTGAAATTGTCCTCCTCCAAGGATGATCATATGACTACTCAGATCATCGATCTTCAAGATTTCAGAAGTTAAAATGTTCATATTATATGCTATTACAAATCCTTCTTAAATGGGATCGTAGTTAGATCGTGTGCCGTGGGCTTTATGGATTAAGATTTTACCTAAGATTGTTCGTAAATAGCATTTGAAAAATAAACCGTTTTATTGCTAATATGTATTTCCATGCATTTGTTTTTATTGCTTTACGCTAATATTACTTTTGAAAGATGTTAGAGTGAACAGAAAAAGAGAGACGAAAGACCGAACAACGAGCTGATTAAACTTGATAACTGAGAATGGAAGAGTTCTTAGCTATTATACTTTGATAAGCTTTCATCCAAATTATTCAGTATTCTTCGTTTAAGAATGTTCATATTTAATAGCTTTTGAAGCTTTGTGTGTCCAGTTTTTATGAATAACATATCCAGGAAATATTTTGTTTAAATATATTTAGTCAGGATAACAAGAATCAAATATACATTGTAGATCCAAAATCTGTTTTACATCGTGGTCGTGAAACAGAATAAACATGTAATACACGGAAATAAAAATAATGAATATCACCAAGGCTCACAAGCAAAGGTAAAAACAATATAAAACTAATATATAAGAATAATATGCATTTATAGAAGAAGTTTTTAAAAAATATTTAAAAAACCCCAAAACGACAATGTAATAATTGAAATTAACAGCAGAAAAAATATCAAATCACTTTAATAAAGGCATTAAAATATCACCAAAAAGATTAGAAGAGGAGAAAAGATATTCGGAAATTGGTACAAAGTAGAGAAGAAAAGAGAGAAAGAAAGAGAAGGAGAGGGGAAGTGTGAAAGGGAGAGGGAGAGAGAGAGAGAGAGAGAGAGAGAAATAAGGCATGTCTAGAGCACTATATGAATATGAATTACATCACACAGGTTTCAAAGATTTGTCCTAGTACATACGTTTAAAGACATCGATAGATTTAGCATTTTGAAAAGCAAAAGGAAAACTATTCCATATTTTACCACCAGCGTATCTAAAGCAATTCTTGAAACATTCAAGAGTAGGCTTAGGTAAAACAACATTCAACTTTTTGGCAAGTCTAGTGTTAAAGCCATGTCTGTCAAAAACCATTTTCACTTCGTTGCACAATCGTACAGGGGCTTTTCCATGAATACAGTTGTACATTATACATGCTAAAAATAGTCCCGTTAGGTAAAATTTCAAAATACAAAATTATTTAATTATAATACTGAACAAGAACATGCTGGATATCACTTTTTGAAAACATCGGGTTTTACAGATAACAAGTGGGCAATGTGAACGTTAATTGAGATGAATGTGATGATTGAGTACTGTATAGGAAATAAAATGCTGGATCTCTTACACCATCACTGTGATTAGTCTCTCTGTCGATTGTTACAGGGCCCAGGAGAGATAATTTTGGTTACCTTTATGTATCATAAGAATCAGCATGGACACCGAAATCGAGACTTTGGATTTCCAGTCTGAGACATCATTGTTATTAATAAGCTAAAAGAAATAACTTGGAAAGAAAAGTATTATATTTTTGGCCAGGCATCAATACATAGGAGTATCTCCTATAAATATTAAGAGGACTAGCGATATAAACGATATACAGCGTTTATACAGTGCGTCCCAGAAAAAAACTAAACCGAGAATTATCGATGTTTTATCATAACTTAGTCACATTTATAATTAATAAATGACACATATCTGAAAAGCTTAGATCCTTTTCTTTCATTTGATGCAACTCATATGATGCATATTTCACGCATGAGTGATTAAAATCAATTTGAAGAGAGGAAACTAAAAAGTCATTTGGCGGACGGTATCTTAATTTCAAAGAGAAAATCACATTTCTAGAAAGTTGAGTTTCTGCCCTTTCATATGATACCTCAATCAGGAGAAATGAGCAAGGAATGACAGAAAAATTTAATTCCGTTTCGTTGTTAATCAGCCATGCATGAAGTCTTTCGTCTATGGCTGATTATCAACAGAGTTAAGTCTTTTGTTAATTCCGTTTATTGCTACGGCAGGCAACCAGTTAAAACGAATTCGTTTGATACAATTATGGAAATTAATGCACTACTTTAACCAAACAGAACTTTGTTATTCTTACCTCATTTGTCGTGATTGGGGTGTCATATGAAATTTAGATACCGTCCGCCAAATGACTTTTTGGTTTCCTCTTTTTAAATTGATTTGAATCACTCATGTATAAAATGAGTTGCATCAAATGAAAGAAGAGGATCAAATCGTTACAAATATGTGTCATTTATCAATTATAATTGTGATTAAGTTATGATAAAACATTGATAATTCTCGGTTTCGTTTTTTTCTGGGACGCACTGTATTGTAAACAATGTAAACTAGCACAAAGTCCCTTCAAGAAAGTACGTTTGATGTGTAGATAAGTATAAGGTGCATGGTAGATGACTCACGCACATGTGCGACATTAGTGTAGGTTGATAAATGAGAACCTGAATATGAAGAAACTTGTATATCGTATTACATTTTTTTTTAAATTGCTTCAGGAAAACCGAAAGAGGGCTACAGATACCCAGACAAGTGAAACAGAATAGACTTATTGTTAGATATCATATTGTTGATTTAATATATGAATATTTACACAGTTATCAGTAGGTTATCAATTTAGAACCTAATAAATGACACACCAACGACCTTTGTTACATCGACACAAGATTTATCTCGATTATTTATGCAAATATTTGCTTCGGCATGACATCAGCTCACTGAAATGTAACCACGTGACTAATCAAGATGGCGTCTTATACTGAAGGCTTACATCTGCCTCTGTGGGCATTTGTCGGCTTTGTTCTAGCAGTTTGCTTCGTTTCCGGTGAGATATCCATCATAAGCTATAATTTCGTCTCCTTCAAATTTTGTTGTATGACAAGGAAATGATTTGCGAGTGTATGTGTGATTTCTTCAATTTCAAGTTCTGAATAAAGCAAATATGACGTTGCCCTAAGTAGTGAAATATGTGCTACTAATGCGCCTATGCACTCAAGTATATCAATATCGGATGATAAGTGTATTATTTTTATCTGGGAAATCAGACAGTAGGATAAATATTAGTATCAAAATTAAATCGATAGTAATGTGCTGCACTAAAAATCTTTGCTTACCACGTCCATCATCTTACACAACGGTTACACATTTGAAATAAAAATTGTTGGTAATAACAAATTCTAGAGACGTCATCATACAAAAGCATGTCACCATTTTTCTCCTTGTCAATGTTGTATATTATCATCAGAGTTATGACTAATAAAGAGAAGAAGATAAATCCACTTAACGTCATATTATATTATAGTAAGAAATATTGCTTGTTCGGTTAACCTTTCAACCAAACAGAGGGCTTTGAAACATCATAAACATTATAACCACTCTATTACACTACCTCATAAAAGTTGTAAAATGTCCTTTGTAAGGATATGTGAACCAATACATATGCGTGTGTATGCATGTGTGTGCGTGTGTGTGTGTGAGTGTGTATGAGTGTATATTCATTGTTTGTTTTTATATGGTAATAGGTATTACTGGAGATGTTCCTGATGGTGTAGTGTATACCGATCTACAACGAACTGTCCAACTAGGAGAAAGGGCTGTTTTGAAATGTCAGTTTTATGGAACACCATTAGCTGTCTATTGGAAGAATATAAACGACCCAAGAATGGTCCCGAAAGTGATAAGACGGGTGGAAGAAGAGCATGATTCAGGGTCTTGTGTTCAGGACAAGACGTGCGAAATGAATAGCGATTATTCTTTGATCATCAAAAACGTCACCATAGCTGACCAAGGTCGATACTCCTGCAGAGTTGCTAACTACATGGGAATCATGATTCATAACTATACAGACTTGAACGTATATGGTAGGTCCTTAATTGGTTCTGAAAGAAAAAATTAGCTAAACCATTGATAGTTCATATATTTGTGAAACTTTATGACGATGGATCTTTAATTTGACAGGAGAATACCCCTTTAAGGAAAAGGAACCCCAACTAATGTTTAGTTGATAGCGTTATTAAAAATATTGTAAAATTATTCCTCTTTGATTTTTAAGCAAGAAAAACAATCTCTACAGAGTTTGCAGTTCCTTTGCTAGTCATTGTCCCATGGGAGTCGCCAGTTTGTGACAGAGACGTACATAATTATAACTTCTCACAAAAATATCCTATTTGAGATGCCGGTGTAACAAGGTGGCTGCGGTTTACACCTAGTCGTATGTAACACATTATCCATGTAAGAATGGCTAGCAAGGGAACTTCGGAGGGATTATTTACCTTTCTTTGTTACCAAATAGGAGAAATTTCACAATATTTTGGACTGGCTGACAGTTTGGAATAAATTATCACCTAATGTTTGTTGGATGTCTTTCTCCTTTAAGATTAAAACCCCTTACTTCTGAAGGATCAGGACGATACGGACATATTGCTTTACTCGGTCGTACAACACATACTCCGTCCCTTCGCTTTGCGAATCCTTTACTTCAATCCTGGACTACAGAGTAAACCCAAACCTGACCCCAACACTTCATCTAAAGGCCCGGTCCCACTGCACTTACGGATGCAAAGAGGATGTAAAACGTAAAAAAATCTTGCCATCCGTTGGAAAACGCTATGCATCCGTTGTGTACTCATTGCATACGTGTTTCATACGCTCTATCCATCGAGCATCCGTCCACTATGATTTCATCCGCGCAAAAAGTTTTGAGCTGCACAAAACTTTTAGAACGGATGAACTTCCGCCGTGTACGATGTAAATCCGCGACAAATACGAGCAACAAACGTTATATGTCCGTTTTCATCCGTTAAACGTTCGCTGTATCCTCTCTGTATCCTCTGGGCATCCTCGCAACTCACATCCGCTGCAGCTGAAAACGGAAAGAGGGAGGAAAGATAAGGTACATGGAACGTCTATACACCGTTAGTAGCACGGAAATAGAAAGGATGTAAGCGTATGCATCTCGTATATAAAGTATTTAAAGCTGTCATCCACTTCCATCCGCTTCATCCGCTAGGCTTCCGATGAACATCCGTTTAACATCCCCGCTACATACTACCCACGTCCGTTATTTTCCGTTCTGTTTTCGCAAATTTTGTCCATTTCTGGAGCGGATGAAAACGGATGGAGCCACACCCGAAATTTTGCTCGTCCACTGTGTCCGTTATGCATACGTTTTGTGTCCATCGGCCAGTGGGACCGGGCCATAACTTAAAACTCAAATGCCAGCCTAAAACGAGAACCCTATACCGGTAGTTGTTATATTATAAGGTCTACATCAATTGTATTCTGACAAAATGTCGGATAACCTGTGCTGTAGCATCCCCCTCCCCTCATTCAGAAGGAAAATGGGAAACTGAAAGCGATTGTTGTTGTAGAGAAAAAGTACCTAAAAAATCGGCGATTACCTCTTTCTTTTTTGCATTTTGCAATATTTCGGGAATGTGGGCATAACTTTTTACTCTTACGATCCCTGTAATAAAGTTCTTCAAAGATTCATCGCCATATATTGTGAATTTCAACGTCATTATGGATGTTTCGTTTTTACATCAATAAATTCATATTTCTTCGTAGGCCTAATATGAAACATGTAAACAGTAACTTGTGGATTTTTTTTTTAATGAGTCCCTCTTGGGGTAACACTTAAAACACTTTTGTATTTCTATTATTCCATAAATTTGCAATTACGGCCTACAGTTTACCAGAAATCATTTGTAATTTGTCAATAAACTGGCTGTATGATCGGATGTATATATTGCGCCGGAAATATAGATGTTCTGGACCACGTAATAATGTAAAGATCTCGCCCAAACACTTGCTATCGTAAAGTATTAAAACAAAAAATATGTAATATTATTGTATTTGAAGCTACTCCGGAGGAACCTTATCCGTTCATCAATGAGTGTAGAGAAAACGGAAAAAATTGTACTGTTTCTGCGCAGAGTCCGCTAAACATTACGTGTACAGTTTCAAGATACTTCCCGAATATCGACTTATGGTTTCTACATGGCAATCAAAGGGTTTCGACCATAGAAACAGTCGAATGGAAAAATGACGATGGGACGAAGAGCAAATTGATCTTCACTAGAGCGCCACCTAGCAAGACACCGTACGTGTGTATGGCGTTTGACATTCCTGGATCTCAAGATGAACGCACTTCGACAATATCAGTTTTCCATCATCATGGGAATACAACTTCTGGCGAACCAACAGAGAGCGATCCATCTATGTTCATCAAAGTCGGTACAGATCATTAAAATTAATATTTTCATATTTAAGTTTGTTGTGCCCTTTTTGCCTTGATTTGTAAGATTTTAACAGCAACAGATGTATATAGATTATGCAATAATTTTCTCACTTAACTGAAATGTCAAGTACGATTTTTTTTTAATTCATTGTCAGAAATATTTCAGGGGGAGGGCCAAACGCTATTGGATCTGGTTCAGTAATGAATTCGTTTTGATTTCGTTTTTTAGATCTTTGTTAGTTTTTTAGCATTCGTTTCTTTAATTTATTTTAAAGTATAAAGGTGCCTTTAGTAAAAATGGGTCTTGGGCCAGTTCATTTTTTTTTTAATTAAAGCGCTAAACTTGGGGTATGCAGGAAATATTAGGTAAAGCATTCGCTTGCATTCCACGTCATCGCTTTAGTTGTATGAACTACCCGATTGTGTGTTAATCTTTCGTCTCTCTGTCCACAGCCTTGCCAGTTGGATTCTCCGTCGTAGGTGTTTGCAGCCTCATTTTTGTGGTCAGAATATTTTGCAAGAAATACCGAAAAAGAGGAAGTAAGTTCTTGTTGCGTTTTGTATGCATTTATTGCTTCCCATTACCAAGATACCAATGGCATATCCACGAAATGTTAAACAGGGTTGCAATATCACTAGTAAGGTAACAATGATTTAGCTATTCGATATTTGTACTGTGAACTCCTGATCTTGCTGTAAATCATAAAGTATTAGCCGGTTGTCTTTCCAATCCTGAATATTCAATTATTAGCATTCGGTTTGAATATTGATCCTTTAAACAATTTGAAAATATATCTAATATCTAGACATAATTGCCGCTACATTCAGAGTCAATAAAAAGGAATTCCAAACTTTACCCCTAATAACTCAAGAATCAATGAAATATGGTGGTCTCATATTATTCATACACTCTAAATTACAGGGATTTAAATTTAAATCTATAGGATTTATTTTTAAATCTTTCATGTACTGTAGGTAGGGACCAATCGATGTGGATTTAAAATTAATCTTCGCTAGGATTAAAAAGTTTTAATCTGTAAAGGATTAAAAAATAAGTTCAAAAGATTTATATTATAAATCTTTCTAGATTAAAATTAACCCTGATAAAGATTTAAAAGCAATCCTTTTTGGGACTTCTTTTTTTTAAATCCTCATAAGGATTTAAATTATAGTATCTCCATTCTAGATATGCTGAAGCAATGAAATTGAATACTAAACACTCCAAAATCAAAGTTTGGTAAGTTTGATTTATTAATATCATTGAATCTCAAATATATACATAACAAAACGTTTCAAAATGAAAAATACACAATTTGCACAACATTTTTTTGGCAAACTTGGTCTAAAAAAATGCGAGACATTACCGTTACACGGCAGTCGTGGATTTTGTACAGGGGGGTCAAAATGACCCCCCTCCCCCAGTCAGACAAGGGTTAAAGCTCAATTCTAGTTCTGGTAGTGAAAGGTAAATGGGAATGAATGTTATCATATATGTCCTCATATTATTCCATTCATATATAAATATACCTGTGCGAAATATTGTTATGGTCTATGCATGATTGCCAACGAATTTAGTGTAAATATCTGGTGGGTTTGATGAAACCAAGGTTACTATTGGTAAGCTATTCAGCAAGTGCTGTGGGCAAGGCTCTCTCGAATAATATCATTAAAAAAACATTTCGAGAGAGCCCTTATTCCTTAAGGCTATCTACATGTACGTTATCTTCTGATTCATCGGCCATCGTGTTCGATGATGCTGCAGCTGATAAATAAAAGGGAAAAGACAATCATATTAAGTTCATGACCACAAGAATGCTTGTAACAAAAGAATCCTTATCACTTCTTCAACACGTAGATCCAGATCGACAAATCTATCATTTTCATGGCCTCTTATACTTTTTTACACTTTAAAAATTGCAATCACTATCTATATGTCAGCCATTCTAGTAGACCCTATTCCATTATCAATTATAGGATCTAAAAAGTCTATTCATATTTCATGAGACATAAATCTCATATTACTGTACATTTCTACCTAAAAGTAAAACACGAGTGTTAAGCAGCTTAAAAGGCAATCAGTCTACTTAAAATGCACACACATTTGAACATACGGGACTAGATCTAGGCCTACATTTACTAAAGTTGGATATAGGCCCACTCTCATTACGTCGTATTATCAGCTTTATTAGTCATAAAAATGAATAACCACAAACTTTGGTTTCTTACCGTACAAATGATACCGGATTGGAAGAAAATCACTGCAGAATAGCGGACTATGTACAAGATTATGATGTTGATTCGATAAGAATCCCGTTGTTTGCAACAGGACAGCTGATCACGGCGAAGGTGAAAATGTACTAGAATTATGTCCCGGCATGCTTTGCGATGAAACAACCGTGAAGGAACGTATTCCCGCTCGCATGATGTCACATGTCATGTGACAAAATCTTATCGCCAGGATTGGTCAATTTTTTTTAATCTTTTGGGATTGAAAAAAATATATTTGAAACTCGGATTAAGAACCAGTTTAGCAATCTTTTAAGATTAAAAATCAATCTTTATGGATTTAATTTCATTCAAATCCGGCTTAAGATTTAAATTTTAAATCCCTGTAATTTAGAGTGTATATATAACGCGATCACAACTGTATTCTTCTATTGTAACCAAATGTCTTAATAACACCTACAAATGTATACCTTTATCATCAAAATACACTTACAACTAACTAATATATCCCCATCGTGAAAAAAGGTTACTCGCTTGAAATCATTTAAATTCTGTGCCTATTTTTTTTTTTATAAAACACTAACTCGGTTTAAATTTTGTCCAGCTTTCCTACCCACCATGCTGAAACAAGTATCAATCAGATCCTGTTTGAATATATCTTTAACCCTGCAACCAATGTTAAGGCACTTATATCTATAGGAGGGATACCTAACTGATAACTCAATATCAGGTGTTGGCAGCCATTTTGAATGGCACCAAAGCCACAATGGAAACCATCTTTGAAAAAAATGTTCCATAAAAGACTACACTCATACTTAATGTTACCTTTTACGAGTACCAATGAATATGCTTACCTTTAAAATCTACTTTTACACTTACAAAGTCTCTATTGTAAATAGTAACCAACTATTTTGAACTGCATCTTGAATTTTCGGATTTTCTGGTAGCCAAACAAAATGTAAACAGTCTAAATGCAATGTTAGCTCCAAAACCTAGGTATGTAGACACCAACATTTCATTTGTAATATGGATATATGCTATGATTTATGGCTAAGTTCCAGATTTCGGCAGCCATCTTCTATTACAAAATGACGGTAATCTTTTGTATTGTTTTGAGTAAGGCAACTCTAAACCTTTATGAAAATTTAAAGCACACCAGTGAATATATTGACCTCTCAAAATACGTAAATCTTTGGTATTTTTAATTTTACTTCTAATTTTAACTCACTTCCGGTCATTTCTAAGAGATTGGCTGCCATTTTGGACGCCATTTTGGATTTCCAGGTTTTCTGGCGGCCAAAGCCCATTGGAAGTGTTATGAATGAATTCTTCGAAACCAAAAATCACATCTCCAAGATGGATATGTGATGATTTATGGCTATTTTAACGTATTGGAGGCCATCTTGGATGGCATTTTTGAAAATAATCACTTCCTGAGGGTCCAAGTTTCTTAGATTTTTATTATGTTGTTTCTGATGTCAAACGCTAACGGATACCGCTGAAAAATCCTTTGTTCAAATTTCTTGGGGGTTAGGGTATTTTCCCATAAATTGACCCTATACTACTGGTATGACTTCATGGTCTACATTTATTGTTACCAATTTAAAATCACGATTTTTTTTTGTTTTTTTTGTTGTTGCTTGTTAATTAATCCGTAACTCTCTTACAACTCTCGATGTAAAAGAGGTAACAAATTTGAATACGTAGCATGTAGCTTACATAAGTACAACAACATGGAAATGCTCCGTATGCATACATATGCAAATAGTCAATATTTATATACCACACTTAAGAAATCCAGCCATCTGATTGGTCGAAATTGCAGTCATGGTTTTAGCCATTCCCGTAAATAAACGAAAAATGCCACGCCCATGTGATAGTTCGAGGGTAAAATTCAAGTTACCAGGAATAGTTGAGTCTTGCTTAAAAACTGGTTTGAGCGATCGCATATACCATACGTGTTGTACGTGTGCGAAGAATTGGTCCCTAGCTTGATTTAACAATTTGTTTATACAAATAATAGCACGCCTCGGGCAATAGCACAATTGTAACCTTCCTTTGAGCGTATAAAAACAACTATTTATCTCAAAGCAGTCATTAATACTATACTATTGGCATTGGTTTTGATTCTCAATTTAGCCTTTGTTAGTTTCCACCCCAAAACATGTTGTCAATTCTAACTAGAAAACATATGGGGGGTCCAAGACTATTATCACCATTGGGCATTTAAGAGAAACACACATCGGCATGGCTCGCAAAGATTTCAAAAAGCAACTACAACAAAATCCTAGGGAGGAGGCCATGGATAACAGTCAGTCATTTACAGCAGTCAAGAATATTTGGTATAAAAATGTAACGTTTTATGAGGAATAGAGTGACCACTACGGAGAAGGGTCCTTACACGTTAAATAGTCAGAAACTTCTGATAATCAATCAATTGGAATGGAGATAACAAACTATGTGTTACGGCCGGCGAGACCGACAATCATCGGTATCGTGAGCCTTCTTAAAACTTTGTTGAGCGCTTACTAGACCGACAGCCCACGTGACCGACATTGTCTATCTTCACTTAATATGTAGTTCTTTGTCCGTCTCGTGGAACCCTTTGAATTTTCTTCTCTTCTATTACTTGTTCAAATTTGGGCAGATGCAAAATGTGACAATAATCAGGAAAAGTATTGCTATGCAGCTGCCCTTTGCCAGATTGTATGTAATAAGGTGTCGTAATACAACCAACAACAAAGAGCAAAAACAAAAAAAACATAAGATACTGAACGAAATATGTATGTACTGATTCAAATATTTGGTGCTTAATCTGGGATAAATACACGCTACAAAGAAAATGGAAAATTATGGCAATGAATTTATTCAAATATTGTAACCACCTCGTTTGTTCTTGCTTCTATTTTACAACAGACGGGACTGGTGGAAAAGGAGAATGTAAGCCACTCATAAAGGCAAAGACAGGTAAAAGAAACTTTACAGAGTATGATACAATTTCAGTTTTAATCTTTGATGTATCATTTCCACATAAGTAAAGTCACAACGACAGTACTAATTTTAAAGGGGGCAGGGGGGCTCAGGCTCCCCTAAAAATCCTGAGACACGTGTAGAAAATGAATACAAAAATCTTCGAGCGCCCCCTCCCCCTGCAAAAAATATCTTGTAGAACCGCTCCTGCACAACTATACATCCCAAATAAGTATGACATGAAATATAAATCTATACAACTCACATTAAAATTCATTCCCAGCAGAAGTTTATGCCCAAGTAAATGCCCAAGCGATTGATAGGGACTGGTCTTTTGCTTGGCGTGAGAGCCATTATTGCTCGAGCAAATTACTTAACTGCTAGATGAGTAGTATAGTAATATGGTTTGAATTACTATAAATCAATACTATAAAACGTTGATATCGTAGTGATAGGGATGGAGACATCCCTTATAAAGCAGACATTAATATTGTAATTTAAGGATCTATTTTGTGGCATCAAAAATAATGGCCCCAATATACTTTTGAAAGAAAATTTAACTGTTAGTTACCTTGCTTTTATTCCTCGTCTATATATTCCCAGAGCACCCTCATATAAGAAGAGTTGAATAGGAAACTGCTTATCAAAATCCAAACTTATATTCCAAACACTATCACCTGATTGCAGTGCTCCCTTGTGAATTTTCCAATGGTTAAATTGCATAAGATAATCTTTAATACAAAATAAAAAAATCACCGCTTGGTCGCTTTTCTCCCTCGCATTTATAGCTACGTAGATCAGCTTGGGCATGGGGCCGCAAAATTATTAGGAGGGCATATTATGATCGAATCTCATTGTATTTGCCCCGGGTGCCATAAAATTCGAGTGGCATGTATAGCATCGGTCCGGTCATTGTGTTAGACGGAGGTATAGATGGGTTATCCACCTTTTCTCTCTCATGTCTATTGTCTACTTGTCCTATTTAAACTCAAAATAACTTTTGTATTCGATTGGTAGGGCACGTGCCCTCCGGGGACTTAATCATCTTCTGAAAATCTTGGCAATAATAAGATGATTATTACTGTCTTTTGGCATGCAATCGGAGGTACTATCCGTGTTAACTACGTCTCTAGAAGTAGCTCATTAAAATTCTTCTCAATTGAAAATGCTATCAAAGCCAAAGATGATTCACTCATATTTCAACAGTACTTGTCTACTTTGATTCTGTCGGTATGTGTATCAAATCTTCTGCTGACAGGACACATGGAACGAAAAAATTGTAATATAAATTATGTTATTTTCTTGCAGGAAAAATCTCCCATTATGAACTCTGGTTTCTGGCTGGTAAAATGACCGAACCCAGAGCAGATGATAATAAGTTACGCGATGCATTCCAAGAACTGAAAATCACTGCAGACAACAGCACAGCTAGGCGTTTGACGCAACTAGAGGTTTACCAGGCTTTATGTGAGTGGGAAAAGGAAAATAGAGAAGTCGATCAAGCTAAGGTCCTGGAAGAAACCTTGATGAAATATCACTACAACGATGAATGGAAAAAAATGATGGGTAATTATTACCAGTTATCTTAGCAAACTACATGTACAAGACTACGCTGTATTCATGTTGTCTGCAGAATTGTGTCACTCGTTTAGCCTTGTAAAGAGATGTATGGACATGAGACACGTTTTATGACGAGGTGAATATGCGGCATTTATTGAGGATCTGCAGGAGCAAAAACATCCTATTTCAAATAGCGAACACTTGATTTGTCAAAGAATTTAAATCGAAAACTAAGATAAAAATGAATTATATTTCACATCACTTACAATTCCAAATAATCGACAAGATTATAGTTATACAATCTTTACCAGTTTGTCAACAAAAAAAACATTTAAATGTAATTTACAACGTATATATTTCTCAGGTTCATATTTGAGTTTTCCCGTTTTCCCTTTAAAAACTTCACAGTTGTTAAAGGGATAGTTGAGTTCTGTTGCAGAGGGCGCTACACAAAATGTATTTTATTTAATAATGAAAAACTGAGTGTCAAATTTGAAAGAACGGCATACAATTTAAATGACAAAATCATCTATGTTTCATCAAAGTCGGTTCAGAGACGGCTGAAATATCCATAAATATAACGACTTCTAATACTTGTGTACCACCACATATAGGCCTATTAGAGAATTTGAAAAATGCATAATTTTTATTCAAACTTCTAGAATTAAAGTGAAGAATGCTAAATGTATGTGTACACTGTGAACTGAACGTTCAAGTCTACTTTAATATAAAGAAGAAATATATTAATACGAAATAAAAATTGACAAAATATAACATAATATTTTCAAACAAAAACAAAACATAACAAACAAACTACGAAGGCCTAAAAGCTCTATTTCTTCAAAAGTTGCATGACAATACCAGTTGCAGCATTTACGATATTTATTCATTAGTATAGTAATAATGACTGCTATGAGAGACATAGGCCTAGTTGTTTGTATACGTTCAAGGGGAGGTTACATCGTGCTATCGCGGGAATGGCTAAAATCACGACTCCAATTTCGACCAATCAGATGGCTGGATTTCTTAAGTAAGGTAAATAATACAGATCAATGCTCGCAGATGGCCTCACTTCAGTGTAACTTTTCCTATCTAACATACCTCGATTCATCGTATCATTTATCATTTTACTTTCGTTTACCAGATGAAAAGAGGAATATCAATAGAAAGGTTTCTCGAGAAACCATGGAACACATTCTATGGAACATTAATGATATTGAGAAGGTGAACCAATTCCTCAGCCAACTAATTCCAGATCGAGAACCTATTAATGCCAATGTAAAGATCTGCATCGTTGACGAAGCTCTGTTGGAATTGAACGCATGGAGTCATCAATCTTTTCAGATAAACCCCGTTGTTCTGATGAGCTTAGCACTTGAGAACGCTGGATGTACATTTATCAAGAGACGGCTCTTCTCTGGTAAGATCATGAAGAATTGCATAATTTGTTTAATCGTAATTATTTAGTGCTTTTTAGACGACCCCTCTAATGATGTATAATAATTATGCAGTAGGTCCGTTTGGGAGTTTACATTGCCTGGTACTTGTAAAACACAGGATAATATGTGTCTTTGTAATGCCTTCTCCGGATAACTGCTACAATATACATGTTGGTTTAAACACTCGTTTGTGAGAGGGCGAAAAGTGACCAATTATTGCTCTCTCTCTCTCTCTCTCACACTCTTTCCGGGGGACATGTCCCCTCGTATGCCCTCCTCCAGGAATCGCCGAAACAGGCCTCTTGAGGTTTAGGCCTCATGACTAATATAGAAAGCAACTGCATGGCGTTGACTGGAACAAGATGCAGCAACAGCCGTGTATAATCGGTGACTGAATCTTTAGGGATTTGAATAATAACTATAACTGTCATTCTATGTCCTGTCTAATTATCATGATCATTTACTCCTGCCGAAATGAAAATGATCCCTCTTCTGTCATTCTAATTTGCCCTGTACGTCCTTCATAAGTACCCAATATAAAGTTATGCATTCCATTTTATAGGGCATTTGCATTCCGCACATAGTCCGTTTTTGTATGAAAGTAAATGTAACTTTTCAAATGCAAAACACTAATACCTCTCGACACCAAGAAAGTGGGCTACATTGCTACTTTAAGATAATTACCATTTTCTCTCCAATGCTAGTTCCCGACGAACTGATGGCACCCATCAAAGACGAAAAACTGAGAGAGTTCACCAATAAACTCACTGGTAGACATTGTAAAAGATTGGCCATGACTTTGAAACCCAGCAACCACAAGATAGACGACTACATTTCCAAAAACCGTCATCATGTATTTGACACGTGGTCAATGGTCACTAAATGGCTACGTGAAGTGGAATGTAGTAACTACGAGAAGAGATGCAGACTGGATGATGCAGTCATCAAGATCGGCCGCTATGACTTAAAGGGTAATGATGCTTTTAGCTATAGGTCTCATGTTGACATCATGTTAGATCATATTTTAATGGATTTTAACTTCTAAATATTTTAGATTTTTTTTGAATTTGCAGACTGATTCACGTTTTAAGTTTCATTTTAATTTACTTTATTTAAGAGACCTTGTATTTTAAATGTGTTTAGACAAAGATTTAGTAAGAGTAAAAATATTTGTTGTCGTTGTATGCAAAATCATCATATAATTTCATTTGATATTTATATAGTAACATAGTGATTGTAAGATTTCTCAACAAATTTATTTTACAGATTTTTTCAAGACGCTTGCACATCGTCCAAACGCAGAACAACCACGTGTAAAATCATTTTATTTCGGTATGTTTGAATCATATTTTACAATACATGACAAGTGTGGTAGCAATTTAAATGATGATGAATTAATTGAGTGTTCTTCCCAAGAGAGATGTGGTTAAACATTGTTAAAAAAGATTGTCTGTTATTGTTTTAATTGTATGAAATATTTTTGTCTTTGTTTTCATTTTTAACCTTGAGTTTTTTATGCCGGACTTCATTTTGTGATGTATGATATGCATAAAATGACTAACATTTCATTATTATGTAAAATTAAGCTGTTTGTCTCTATTTTGAATTAAACATTAAATACTTGAATCAATCAATAGATTTTCCAAAACTGGATGTTGGGTGGTTGGACGGTCAAAGCTGAGCTTTTAAGAAAACCTAAAAGGGTTTTTGATTATCCATTACGCATCCCATTTCATCAAATAGACCCACCCCCCCCCCCCCCCAAAAAAAAAAAAAAAAAAAAAAAAATTACTTGTAGTTCACCATTCAATACTTATCCCAGAACAAGACCTATAATTATGACATGATACGACGCAATGATGTTATTCCTTTCTTGATAGATCATGAAAGTGTCTTTGACGATGACATACCTCATCTCGTGAAGTTGGTTAAATGGCTTCCACCTGACAAGAAAACAGAGCTTAAAATGAAAATTGGACTTCCTGATGAAAAGGACGACGATGACGACACTCTCAGAGAGCACATAAAGGCATGGAGAGACATCATTACAGCCACTAGCTCTGAAGTGTCTAAAGACCAAGCGGTGAAAGAGTTCCAGTCATTTCGCCTAGAGTTGACAAACAAAACAAAATACACTGGTGAGTCAAGTGTGCATTTAACCCCTTACATAAATTCAGGAGGTGGGGAACAAAGCGAAGGAAAGGGGGAAAAGAAAGGAATTTTAAATCTCAGATATTTTCCCCACATTTGTGTTAACTTCCAGACTTAATCGGACTTAAGTGTGATTCACAAACGCTTAACATGCTTAAAGTAATGTAAAAGATAGACGTAAAAGTAAAAGATGTCGATATCTGCTTCCAAACTGAAAAATCTACTTTACGTATATCTTTCTTTTCGATTTTCTGCTATAATTTTTTTACACTGTGCCGAGAATGTTAAGAATTAGAGTGACAGAACAGTCTCGAAAAAGTAATGTATGAATGTTTGATATTTGGCATTCCTCTTTTCCTTGTCTCTGTGCAAGAAAGTCAAGTCTAAAAGAAATTACACAAATTAATTTGCAGAGCTAACATTGACAGATGACGAGATAGAGGCCGTTTTTTCACGCGTCACTTCTACAGCCAAACAACAAGAACTGACTTCAAGACTTTACATCGATGTTGTCCATAAACAAAGCGACTCCTTTGTAGGCCATTTGAAACAATGGAGAAACGTTCAAGCGAAGGCAAATTGTCGTATTATGCTACAAAAGGCTCTCGAAGAGATGGGAATTGAAGGTATATAAGAGCTTTTATAATTCATACAACTATGTCTTTGATGAAACCATCAACAATATGAGTGTATCATTAGTTCTCATTGGCAAATCTGCGATGATCTAAACGGGTGGAAGAGCCACAAAACCCAAAAATTAGCCACAATCAAAGTAGAAGCAGCAGTAGTAGTAGTAATAATAGTAATAGTAATATAGGTAGAAGTATTAATAGTAGTAGAAGTAGGGGCGTTGTAGTAAAAGTAGTAGTAGCAGTAATGGTATAGTAGTAGTAGTAGTGGTAGTAGTAGCGGAAGAAGAAATAGTAGTAGTAGTAGTAGAACTAATAATGATGTAATAATGATAATGATAATAATAATAATCATGAGGATAATGATGATGATTATGATGATAATAACGATAGAATGATATTTGCAGAAGTCCTTCATGATTTCCTTTCTTTTTTACTCCTGAACCTTCTGACAAGAAGAAGGAAAAAGGTAATTTAATGTTTTGGTGCTTTTTTCAGTACAAATCTGACATTGCAAAATTGATGGCAGATTTGTTAGTATTTGTACTTACTTAATGCATTCTATACTGGATTAGCCAGGGGGTGCGAACCCGTCCCCTGTTCAATCCCCCCCCCCCCTACCCCTAACGGTACTTTTCTTCATCATTGATATATAATAGTCCCAGGCATGGGGGAGGGGGATTCCCAATTTTTCCTTTACGGGTAGGTTATGTATCCCCTACCCTACTTTATGAGGGAATCCAAACGTGTTTCATGAAGGAAATCAGCTTGACAAGATTGTGCAGTAGTATGAACTTTGTAGACGATAGCTGTATCCAGAACATAGTCTTAGGTAGGCCTCTGCGTACTGTTCTGTGATCTCCGGTGAATAAACAAGTACTAATTCTTTTCGAAGTTTGCTCTTTTTGCCGCAGCCTGTTTGGTCAGTGTAAACAATGTCTTCAACGATATTATGTTAATCGATAACTAGTATGTTCTTAATATTCAAATCATTTTCCCCTCTATTATTTTACGTAATTTAGAATGCATTGTGAGCAAAAGTGCAACAAAACAATTGGAGCGAGAAGAATTGCCACGCATTGCACTCAAGCTGATGATGGAAGATGTTCGTCCAATCATCGACGTCCTCGGCATAGACCAGGAGAAAGTCGATACGTATGTCCGGCGATGGAATAATGAAGGTTCTTGCACGACAGCCCTCTTGGTGAATCTAAAGGGGGAAAGTCGAAATCGAGATAATTTCTGTAAGGCTCTCAGAAACGTCGGTTTCATCGATATCGCAAGATCTGTCTACTTCGGTGAGAATGTTTTGTCAGCTATACAGCGAAACCTAACTGAAACACATGCAAACTAATTGGTTCGAAATATAATAAGGTATAATAAAGGGCTAATGTTTTAGGGTTATTATTCTCGTCACTCAACTCCGATAAATATTATTTTTTATTGAATTGATCATTTGATTTTAAGCCTTACAGTTGTTCTTAGATATTTTGAAGGGTGAAATCGGAAATATTCTGTTTACAGCAAAATATATTGGCGTAAATGCGACGTTTAAGAATAGGGACTTTTAGATTTGCGTGGACTGATACGTGTGACGTCCATTCAAGGCAGTGCATTAAAAGGACGTCGATCGAAGCAATCCCCATTGTCTTCGTGCGATTTTAAAAGTCCCTAATAACATGCATAAACATAAACTTAGATCCCGGCCCTCTAAAAGAAAAGGAGGAAAACTTGCAAGTTCCGGGAAAATCCAAAAGGAGAGTTCTGCAATGAGGATATCGTGATATGAAATCGATTGTTTTTTTAAATATGTTTTGCTTAAATGACATAGGTTTACCTTATGAGTATCAAATAATTTACACGAGCTTAATCAGAAAGTAGTTTGAACTGAGTGTATCCGATCAAGTTAATTTAATTCGTCGCTGTTTTCACGAAGTGACGGTAGTGACAAAAAATTGCATTCACTTTGCGTGACTATTTTCCTCACTACCGTCACTTCGTGAAAACAAGGACGAATTCTCCTTAGGGCAATGATCAAAATATATTGTGGATAGCATATTTTCAAAGGATCTCTAAAAAGAAAGACTCTACTGAGTCATAAATTTGAAGACAAAATTAAATTTTAGTCGTTTTGTGTATTGGAACAAATGGGAAAGTTTCCGACACTTCGTCACAGTGACTCTGTCGAATCACCCAATTTGAAGTGCCAGTACAACAACTTTGAAGAAAAAAATAATGTTTTGTCTCATTTCGTTCACAATTGTAGTGACGATTTCTCAATTTATTTGTGAATTCAGGAAATTACTGATGTACTAATTTTGATTTCAAGTGTTACCATGTAAACTCGACTCTAACGCAATCTAAAGAAGATACAGGTGTATTCTGATAGATGCTTTGTCACTCATCTCTAAGTTTTTTCCTGGTACTTATCGGGTTCAACTGGCCGAGATTTACATCGTCGCCGAGTTCCTTTTACCAGTATCGACATTTTCCACCATGTAGTCAGGTCAATATACGGTAAAAAAACACCCCAACCCCAAAAAATTGCAACAAAAGGTTTTTCAACGATTTCTAGTAGTATTCGACCTCAAGAATAACATACTAAAAGTAGACCAAAATCGAAGGTTCAGAAAGCTGTTTTTTCAAGATGGCGTCCAAGATGGCCGCCGATACCTTAAAATGGCCATAAATCACTTATTATTCATCCTAGAGACATAATTTTGGTGTCTATCTCATGGTTTCGGGGGTCAGAGAATCCATTGAGACAAGTAAGAATGGTTTGTGATGGTCTACGAAACCCCAAAATCCAATATGGCGTCCAAAATGGCCGTTATAACATAAAAATGGCCATAAGTCACTTATTATCCAGCGGAGAGACATAAGTGAGGTGTCTATGCTACGGTTTTCGGGGTCATAGAATCCATAAGAATAAGTTAGAACGTTAAGCAGTGGTTTAGGAAACCACACAATCCAATATGGCGTCCAAAGGGCCACAGAACCACTAAGATTTCTCAATAGAGGGCGCACTTTATGAACAGGAAATGAACTTATAGGCCCGAATTCACAAAGGAGGTTTGTCGACAAACCGAGGTTTATGTACGTCATATGATGCGTTTTGACGCGTTTTTTACAAACCTGGTTTGTAAAAAACAAAAGGAGGTTTGTCGAAACAAAAGGAGGTTTGTCGACAAACCTCCTTTGTGAATTCGGGCCATAATGTTTCTCTCTCACCCTAATGGCGTCACTCCCCCCCCCCCCCACCTCCCACCCCCACCTCCCCCCAAGAAAAAGGGTCAATTCAACTATTGACAGGTCATTGTCAACACTGAGGGAGGGGGCCGAGGTGGGGGGGGGGGGGGTGACAAAGACAAAGTAACAACTAATAATGATATCTAGACACACATTCATAATACCTACCATACAATTAAAAATGTTTTAAGAAACTCAGTAGTCAGCTCTTATGGGGAATTCGACACCGTTCGGGTGTTTACCCAATAACAGGTGTTAGCCTTCAGTTGTATGACCATTAAACCTCTGCATGTATAGTGAGGTGTGCTACAAGCAGTAAAAAAGTCGCAATGAATCAACTTAAGATTACGAGGTGCAGCCTCCGTATTTGACATCAGTGGAACCAGATGATTGTCCTCTAATTTCCAGCCCCAGTCTATGACGTCCATATCTTCTCACTCTCCATCCATGCCATGACTTGGTAGCCCGGGAGGGGGGGGGTACTCACATATTAAGACATATGGGCGTGTGCCACTCTAATGGGTTACTTTTTAACCCAAAATCCCTAAACATGGGCTTTACTTCGAGAAAAATTGTATCGTAATGATGCAACTGAGTCATTACAGCGGTCACCAGACATGACAAACATTGCTTTGATACCAAGTTCCTCTAAGTTAGTTACTTTGGCTGACTTGGTAGAAGGAAAGTACTAGCACAGGATTCCAAAGTGAGGTTGCATTTCACAAGCTTCTGGAAGACTGCTTTCTTTCCTATTCCGAATATTTGGGAAGTCGGATCACAATCGGTGTAGGCATCCAGAAAAAGTAGTTGTGAGCACAGATCACGTACCCAGGTCCTCTTCCAACTGCTTACAATTCTACACCTTCGGAGCCTTGGCTGCATTATAAGAGTGGAAGTATAGTTCCCTGCTATCTGTTCCAAGGATTTTGCGAAGTCCAGTTCCTTTCATCAGTGTACCGATTGCTTCCAGCTAAATCATGAAGGTTTGGAAGCAACCTAATTGCAGTCAATCTCTTTCAGTGGGCTATTCTGGGGGTACATCAATGATTATAGCTCAGCGGCCTTCCAATATGCTGTTTTCACAGTCTCGTTCAAAAGGAAAGACAAAGTTACGACTCTGGGAGAGATTTCGAGAGTAAGAATTGTACCTGAACAAACCATAAATGCTGCTTTGCTTTGCTGTTTCAACGGTTCCTGGTAGTTTAAAAAACAAGGGAGCTTTAAGTAGCAGAGGTGATGAGCTTTGAGCTCAGTCCGTTCCGACCTGCACTTTTCGAGGCTAGGAATGTCTTTCGGAGGGCTGAAAAGCCTCAGCTAGCTCATGCTATAACTGACCATGCAAGTAAATCGTCGAGTGAAGCCGTGAAAGAACACAGAACAGTATGATGGTGGTTCCTTGGTGCATCAGATACCATGGAAGACAGGAGACAGCTATGACAGAATATATAGCACGACCATATGCTCATTTCACACCCCCCCCCCCCCCCCCCACTATATGGTTCTGCAAATGTAGTTTTTATGGCTATGGTGGAGGGCCGTCAATAATGATAATACACACCAGCGACGTGGGCAGAATGCCCATCCAGTTGTCAGATTCAATGCAGACACAGTATTCTCAGGCAAGAAGGATGAGTTTTTATCAAGAGACTACGATAAGCAGGGACTCATAAAACTCATTAGTGAGGAACTGAGGAAGAGTAATTGCACCGTCATCTATGTATCCGGGGATGCAGATGTACATATTGCTAAAGCTAGTATAAAATTCTTCTCGTCGTCAGTCTACTATTCTGATTTGAGAAGGCACTGACATATTAGTGTTACTCTTGCATTACGTGGATGTAGATAGCAGGGTACTATACTTCCGGTATGGCAATGCAGCCAAGGCTCCGAAGGTGTATAACATTGAGCAGTTGAAAGTGGACCTGGGTAAAGATCTATGCTCACGACTACTCTTTCGACATGCCTACACTGGTTGCGATTCGACTTCCAGGATATTCGGAATCGGAAATAGAGCAGTCTTCGAGAAGCTTGTGAAATGCAGCCCCACTTGAAAATCCAGTGCTAGTACTTTCCTTCTTCCAAGTCAGCCAAAGGAACTTATAGAGGAACTTGGTACCAAAGCAATGTCTTTCATGTTTGGTTGCTGCTGTAATGACTCACTTGCATCATTACGATACAACTTGTTCGTCAAGACTCCCTCCTACACCAGCCTCCACCAAATTCCACTCCTTCAGAACATACTATCAATTAAGTCATGGCGTGGATTTAGAGTGAATTATAAGACATGGACGTCACAGACTGGGGCTGAAAATTAAAAGACAATCACCTGGTTCCAGTGATGTTGAATACGAAGACTGCTGTGCTGCTTGTAACACACCTCGCTGTACCTACAGATGTTACGGACTACCATGCAACAGTGTGTGTGGACCTTGCCAACTCGACGTATGCCACAATTCATAGAATGAGGCAGAAGATGATTTATTCCTACTCAAGTACATTCCTCATCAAAATGAAGGTACATGAAGATCTGCATGTGTATTCGCTATAAGATAACATGAACAACACGAGGTTTTAACATTTTAAATCGTATGGTGGGTGGGGTAGTATGAATGTGTGTCTAGATATTATTTGTTGTCACTCCCCTTCCCCTAGTGTTGACAATGACCTGTCAATAGTTGAATTTACCATTTTTCTGGGGGGAGGGGGAGGTGGGTGACACCATAAGCCTAAGGGTGAGAGAGAAACATAATAAGTTCATTTCCTGTTTATAAAGTGCGCCCTCTATTGAGAAATCTTAGTGGTTTTGTGGCCCTTTGGACGCCATATTGGATTTCATAGTTTCCTGAACCACTGCTTAACGTTCTAACTTATCCTAATGGATTATATGACCCCGGAAACCATAGCATAGACACCCCAATTATGTTTCTCGGATGGATAATAAGTGACTTATTGCCATTTTATGTTACGGCGGCCATTTTGGACGCAATTTTGGATTTTCGGGTTTCGTAGACCATCACAAACCATTCTTACTTGTCCCAATGGATTCTCTGACCCCCAAAACCATGGGATAGACACCAAAATTATGTCTCTAGGATGGATAATAAGTGATTTATGGCCATTTGTAGGTATCGGCGGCCATCTTGGACGCCATCTTAAAAAAAACAGCTTTCCGAACCTTCGATTTTGGTCTACTTTTAGTATGTTATTCCTGAGGTCGAATACTACTAGAAACCGTTGAAAAACCTTTTGTTGCAATTTTTTGGGGTCAAACCATATCTTGACCTGACTAATGGGTCTTCGCTCCTAGACTACATGTAGTTCGTCGAGGTTCTACGCCGAACATTTCAGCTTCTCTGAAGCGGAATATTGACAGTCGTCAAAATCAACGTCGCCACGTATCTTCCGTCGACAAGTCTCCGCAGCGTGTTTTAAAGACAATTGAAGTTTGATATCTTATTATTTATATCTCATATATTCTCAAATCAAAACTTCATTCTATTTTTATTCAAGCAAAACGGAATATCTTTGTTTGTTTGAATTATAGACATTGATACTTTGGTATTGCGCTCAATTTACTGACCAGTCAGGTTTTTCTTCGCTTATAATTACATTCATCTTTACTTTGTAAAATGTGATACCAGTTCAATTGTTGGATTATAAATTGAATTCACTGAACTGTAATTATTTTGTTTCCAAGTGCTTATTTATTGTGAGGGATCACGTAGTGAAAAAGTTTGAGATGTTGAGTCGCCGTGATTGCTCGATTGGTGTGTTTAATTCGTTATTACCTTAACAACAAATCAATACACCACACTCCCATAATTTAGAAAAGTCAGTTTCGTCCTACAGACTTTCACCAGTCTGGTTCTCTTATTTGTCTGCTTTCTTTTAGAGTTGTTTACTATCTATGACGGATTTCATTTGACTTACTGATTTTTGACTCGTGATAAAAGCAATTGTTTTAAAAATTGATAAGCCTGTTAACAGTTGATCTGTAATCAAGGGGAAATTGTTTGGTCTTAAATGACATTTGTGAATGTTAAAGCTTTCCCGAAGACAGATATATCATTATAATTCACACCGAGACCACCGTTCATGTTCTTAATGCAGGGAGCACATCTACGGCAAATTTTGTCCGGTAGGCCTTTATTATTCATGTATACTTTACGGTGATTTTTTATTTTATTGCTGGTGTTTAATCACTATCGAATTTAGGTGTGCAACTTGTGTGTGTACAAAAATGGTAACAGCCCTTGGTTATTTTTTAATATTTTGTTTAACTAAGTGAAATGTGAAGAATTACAAAACAGTGTCTTTTGATGGGTTACTATTTCTTGAAATACACAATTTGCATATCACCAATGTCAAGCGACTACTGAACAATTTCACCATTTGGGATTTAGCATTTTATGTCTTGTTTGTATTCTAATGCTTTTATTCCAATATAGGTTTCGTTACATGCATTCATTTGCTGTCATAAAATTGTTTTAGTAAGCAGTTTATGTAAACTAGATCTTCTTGGCATTGTAAATATAACATTATCTGTAAATCAATTATATGTAATTCATGCATGCAATTCAGCCATGTGGCTGCGATATGTTGATGAATGAATACCTAATACCTTACCTTACTTATTATCAAATAACGCCGAAAGCTTTAAATGAATACTGGGTACATAATTAACCCCATAATTACATGCTTTACAAAGGGGATAATAAAGACTATATAATTCACATCATAATAACAACAATTATATTATTATATGTATATATCTTATATGATATGCTGTGATTATTGTTCTAGTTATCATCAAAATTACCCTCTTATACCTTCTTTCTTTTGCTATCCCTCTTCTTTCTTTCTCTATCCCCTTCTCTCTTTCTATCTCCCTCCCATCCCATTATCTCCCATCTTTTTATAGGTATTCATATCTTATTCACTTAGTAAAGCAAGTCACAAGTTTGAAGACTGAAGATTAAAGGTGCTTCAAATGCGTCGGAAATTCGGAGTTTTTTGTGAAGAGTAAAGACTATGTATTTTAGTTCATAAAATTGTCAGTTTTCGAGACAAATACAGATTGTTTGCATTGTACTTGTTAAATTGCAGGCTAGAACTTAAAACACTATTCCCACGTATTATTTTTTTTACAAAGGGTCTCCTTTATTTTAAAGAAAAGCGAAAAGGTCTCAAAAGAGTCATCGTTCATGATTCATTATTTGTCACTGTTTCAGTGATGTAAATATCACCTGTTTTTTTGTTTCAATGTGCATAGCAAATGAAAATAATACCAAAATAGTACTTGTACAAAAATGTATTAAGCTTTCAAGAAAGCACTGTATAAGGATTATGTTCTAGAACTACTCAGTATCGACATAGACAGATATATTTCTCTGAAAACATGATTGTTACGTGAGGAGATCTGTGAATCGGCTCATACTAAACACTCAGGTCGCGGCGCGCTGGAAAAAAAACTTGGGTCACGGCTAGCTGGGCCATTTTTAAAAAATGATGTCTTCAAATCGGCCCTACACACTGGGAAAATCTTATAAATTAGCGACTGTTTTAACCATTTTTCAATGGCGGGGAGTGGGGATACGTGAACTAGTGTATTGTCCTGCTATATGGCGTGGATATGGATCGATTCGAGAGCGAGAGTGAGCGTATAACTGTCTACAGCACAGCGCCCAAAATACCGTACAACATATATACAAGTAAGACATGAAAAACATGGATATCACCTTGCTAGCGTGTAGCAGTAGCAAACGCGATCGAGGGGCGCGGACCGGGGCGTTCAATCAGCTCAGCTGTTCAGTCAGATTTGCCGCGCTTTTAGCTTGATCGAGCTCGTTCTACGATCGTACTTTTATTTTGGGCATCTTTCTTCTCCAGTTCGGCTTAAAAACTTGTTTCCATGTTTTGTTTACGGTTGGCCCTATGCCTTAACTGAAATCTCTATGAGTGATTTTTTTTTTTCCCTACATGTACAGGATTGGAAGACACGATTAAAAATGTTTCAAAATTGTCGATAATTTGAAATCCCTTCTTCAATAAATTCCCCCCTTATAAAGCCGGTTTGAAGACACCTTTAAACAAAAATGGCCCAGCTTGCCGTGACCCGAGTGTTTTCCAGCGTGCCGCGACCCGAGCGTTTAAAGTGGAAATTCAAAGAAAATCACAAATATCTCAACTAATGTATCACTAGAAACTGGTAAGCTAACAAATGGCCCGTCATTGTCCATGTTTTAGGTCAACTACATATCGGGTGATTTATAAAAATAAAAATACAACAACCGCTATAGCATCAGGGATATACGAGAGATTCGCCGGAAAAAATAACGGTGTTTTAATGACGTCACATAATGGACCAATACTGCCCAAGCAGACGACATCCCATAAAGAATGAACATAATTACAAAGCTATTATTTCTCAAATTATAATGAGTTTAGTGTATATAAATGTGATGGCATTTCAAACCATTCAAAAGGGGATATGAAACCGATTCTGATAACTAAAATCTTTTGTTTGTAAATACACAGGATAGGGGTTAATTAACAATCAATGAATCCAGACTTTGAAATTGAAAAAAAACCCAGAATGATATTAGGGACGGCATTTTGTTCCCTCTTGAAACGCCGAACGTACCGCGGTGTGTGCAGCTGAACATACAATGGCGTCTTATTTTGTTTACAAGCGACAGATTTCTTGATTTTTGTATCGCTGCATTTGTCATCAAAATAAAAACATGCGCGGGGTTTAGAGTGAGGCAATATATTATACATTTAGCCTGACGGTAGTGCAATAGGAGAAATAACTCAAGAGAAGGTGAAAAACAGGCACTGAAAATGTGTGAGATGTCATGGGACATCGTCTGCTTGTGCAAATCAT
>JAVYIG010007438.1:0-102118 GCA_035222895.1 Strongylocentrotus droebachiensis
CCCCCGCTTATTCAGCGGCTGGCTGAGTCGTTGCGAAATTTTTCCGCTTATAAATTCAGCGGCTGGCTGGATTTGTGGCACTTAATATTTTCTCCAAAAAAAAAATCTCCCTCCAAGCAGTTTCCCAAAGTTGACAGCCCTGGTTAATCTACATTTGCCACTCTCCACCCAGGTGTAAATGGGTACCTGATATGCTTGAGCGCTAGTTACTTTGGCAGCTCGGCTATAAACCAGGGTAATATGTGTAAAGCGCCACGAGCGTCAGAGCCTGGCGAATATACAGGCGATATATATACATATGGAAAAGTGGTGTCTTTTGGCTCGAAGGCATGCTCGCGCGCATGTACTATAACCAATGGGCACAGGCTTCAAAAACCGTTCTTTTGTCAAAGATATATATATAGTAACTTTGCAATTCTGCAAAATACAAGGCTGGCGCGAACGGTTTTCTATTGTCTATATTTTTTTCTTGTATTTTCCAGAATATGAGAAGATAATTTTAAGTATTCGCGTCGGAAAAGACCTCGAAAGAAAGATTTTCAAGTGAATTTGACACCAACCCTTCCATAGCAATGCACGTACTTGCACAATTCGAAGCAGGAAACATAATCGATAAACCGTGTTTGAGAATCTGTATCCCAGCAACGGATTACCCTACGCATACAGCGCGTTCACTTTTCAGTGCGGAATTTATCCCTCTCTGTCATATATCAAAATCAAGCTGATTGGTCTAGAAAATTTGTCAGAAACTTGAACAAGTAGAAGATTAATCTTTTCCATCCAATCACATTTGGAGACACTCCGAGCTCATTAGCATAGAGAGTTATGGTCCGCGCACTCGCCTTTGCGTGGGCTGTGTATGCAGTTGGCGCGTAGGGTCATATATTCATGAGACGTACATGTGTGCGCTGAGCAAAGAAAGACACGCGCAGATCCACTTTAGTGGAATTTCGGCCTGAAACTTTTCCATATGATATCCATATTTATTATTCTCTATATATAAGGTTACTGGCACCAGGTCCGTTCCTTTGGCTCTCGGAACCTTGCTGTCTCTCTCCTCTTCTCCCGCATCAAGGATAATGATCTGTCTGACTGCGAGGGCGCCAAACTGTCTTACACACCACTAAGTGACATGGAGATGGTCTTCACCTATGATGGCTATGCAGAACAAACCATGGGAGATACAGATCCATTTTGAGCTTGAGTAAGTAAAACAAATAGTTGACAACAAAATCATAGCAGAATCCTACATACATTTGTAGATAGAATGAATGAATGAATGGTGGTGGTTATTTTACCTGACTGCTTAGAAAGCATAAATGCTTGTAAGTAAGCAACCAGACGGCAAACGGCTTTAGGTCCTCTCTGAGGGCCTGGTAATGGGGATTAATGCCTTACCAAAGGGCACTAGCGCATCGCCTTGGTTTCGAACCCGGGTCACCGGATTACGAGACACTGCTCTACCGACTGAGTTATTGAAAGAAGGGTGCATATTTGAATGAGGGGTGAGTGTATGTTAAACCCTGTCTTAACCGGACAAAATAGTCACGGTGTCATCCTGACGTTGTCAGAATAAGATCCTAGTGCATTCCAGTTAAGTCATGTCAATCAGGATAACATCAGTAAAACATCGGGGTGACATCGAGGTGATCGTTTCACCCTAGTTGGGCCAGGGTGAGATCGCGGTAACATCGGGACGACATCCAGACAACATCCTGACAAATGGCCAGTTAAGACGCGCACAGAACTTTAACCGGGTAGATGACGTCAGGGCCGTGAAAAATGTAAACATTAGTTTTCATTTACCGTACATTAATACAGTGGATTCACAATTCACAGCACCATCTAGCGATACCAGAGTTTAGTGTGACAAAAATATCAGCTCTGGCATTGTTATAACCCTAGGAGATAAGGGGATTTAATCAGAATTTTGGTTGGGGACTGGGGAAGGTTCGAATAGCTTTATCAGGGTACAATTTTGTACTGATTTTGTACTGATGGCCCTTATCACAACTTTTTGGCCACTTTTGATCCCAAACTGACCATTATAGGTCACTTAATTTTGGTCAGGGATACATTTTTCTGATCGTTGTTATTTTCAGGAGATCTGATGGATTTATTCTATGTAGAAAAGTGCCTTGATTTCAGATTCCCCCCCCCCCCCCCCCATCAAAAACAATATGTCCAGTTCGGTCACATTTTTGCAAAATGAAACCCTATTTGCCTTATCAGTAAAAGATAATACATGTGAAGATCCTAAAAAATCACCCTTTTTTGTCAGTTTGAAGTTTTATCACTTGGAGATTACCAGCAGAGCAAACTCAAATATTTTCCACTTTTTTGCAGTGAAACATTTCAAGAATGGTGTCGACACAGTGGATCCGCGATGAGTACACAAGATGTCTTCGGTTACCTGCGACGCGTAAGTGATACCGAACATGACATCGGTTCCATCAGCATTGCTCCTATAGCTATCCCTATAATTACGTCTGCTTTCTGCAACCAGAATTTTGTGCAGCATGAAATGTTTCCAGATTTCAGGAGTTATGACTCAGATATATATGTGAAAGTTTCATGCGACAAAATACTTGAATCGCATTGACACAATACTATATATTTGTGATTTGTGAAGTTTCTTGTTTGCCATGGCTTTCATTTTCAGTTTGTGAAGCTTCATGTCAAAAAAAATTATGGTTTGACAGATTTAGTATTTCCATTATAAATTAACTTGAAACAAAAATTATTTTATTCTCACATAATTCATTTCAGTGTTCTCTCAATTTAGTTTTGTTCTTACATTATGGAAACAAAATCTCGGACGTGACAAAATCGGCACAGGTTTAAAAGCTGTGTGTACTGACCGTACACATTGATTCCTTTAAAGGGGATACAGTAAAAAGAAATTATCTGCCCTACCAGTTTATATTGTGCATGCACTCAAAGCACTCTGTGAAGTATTTTGTGTAAGATTTGCAGAATAGGCTGCTATTTTTTCTTGGTAAAAACTATTGCAAGAAAAAGTTTGAGTATAATGTATTAATTTATTTCTTCCTACATGTATATTTACTGATGGAATGAAATTTTATTATACCTGTTACTGGCCAAAAATGTGTGTAAATAGATTAACACTAATCCATTTCGTGCAAAATTCTGTGCACTCTTATACATGTATATCTAGTAATTCTTTCCATGCTGTTAAGAAAATATTCTCATTCCTCCTTTATGTGGTATTAGATGATTTTATTTCCACTTGAAATGCCACATTCTGATGGACGATTAATCTAGGTATTGTGATTTTGTGAAATTTGCAGGATTTTCATGATCGTGATGCAGACGACGAGAACAATATGGGAGGTGCTGCATTTCTACTTGAAATAGCTGATCAGGTAAATTTTTATCAAGGTCCCAGGGGGGGGGGGGGGGGTACTCACATACTAGGACATACGGGGGTGTGCCGCTCTAATTAATGGGTCACTTTTTCACAAAAAATCCCAAAACATAGGTCCCCACTTTTAACAAAAATACCATTAAAAATGGGCCCCTTTTTTCAAAATTTTCGGATGTTTGCCAATTGCCATGCAAATTAATCCCCAAAACACACCTGAAAAACACCAGAAAATTGGGGAAATGGGTCTTTTTTCAAGAAAAATGCCCCTAAATGACCTCTAGTAATGGGTAGGGGTTTCGAGGCTTGAGCGGCACACCCCTGTACAAATCAAATCTGAGTATCCCCCCCCCCCCCACGGGATCAAGGTGTGTCGGTAGATAACCCTTTGCACCATCCCTGGATATAGTTGTACGACTAATGATCCAATGACAGTTCCTCCACGGTTAATTCCTGTTGATATCGCTTTGGTCATGTTGACTTTGTGTACGCAAGATAGTTAGTAATGTCAAATAGACCTTTTGATTATTACAATCTATTATGCCTTTAGTGTTCTGGAAGCGTCTTTTTGTGCCAATTAATACATTTTGTTAAGCCACCTAAATCTAAAAACTGACAATTGATCCGAGTTATGTCCATCGCTCACTCACAAGCTTACAAATCCTATCACTTAATCTACCGACTTAATTAGAGAAATGATTGCAACTGGTCATTAGAGCAGCTGGCAGGCACTGATAATCCCATGTTCGGAATGATGTAAAACAGGAAATGCAAGAACACCACACGACAGAACTGTGAGATCTCCAGCAACAGGGAGGACAGCTATGACATGAAATTTTAAAGGGATTGGTTATCTTAATTTGTCTCAGATTCTAAACAAAATCCTGGATTTAGCTCATTCTGCAATCATAATTATAAACCTTTAGGTCAGTCAGGAATCTCATGACTTTTCCAAGCCGAGCGCCTGTCTGATTATTAAGATATTTATGATTGAAATTTGAAATTTCAAAACTTCAAAACACTACAGTCTATTTGGGGGAAAATGAGTACCTATGGTAAAAACCGTTCACTCAAAGATTTTTACTTTTTTGAGGCACTTCATGATCATTTTGAATTGCTGTTTTTTTAGAGCTTCAATATTACACCATATCACAGACACTGATACACGTAGGCCAATGCTGGAAACTGTAAACACTGTTAAACAATGCCTTTAACACCCAGCTTGCTAAGATGCTGACTGTCATCAAAAGTAATTAAGGCTAATTTATGCCATTAAGTAATAGACCAGGGGCTGACCGCAGATCCAGGATTAACTGTAAGAGGTAGCATAATATTTCTTTTATTTGTTAATATGTATAGAGAAGAATGGGTCACCAGGATTTTCCAGTCCTTTTTAGGAAATAAATTTCAAGCAATCAAGACAAACAAAATGGGGGAGGGGGGGGGGGGGGGGGGGGGTAGACACATTTTCAGACTTGTGCACTGAAAGTATGTGACTTGGGTCTCTAAAGGGAGAGGGGTACAACTAGCTGTTGCCCCCTGAAGCCGCCCGCCCCCGTAATAAACAACAAGCCTCTATACTGGAGGTGTGAGATATTAGGTACCGGTATATATATTTAGAGATGTTGTGGTTTAGTGGATAAGTCTTCAGACTGTGAACCTCAAGGTAAGGGGTTCGAATCCCGCTGCGGCACTTCTGTCCTTTGCCAAGATATGAATCTATCCATTTGACACACTCAGCCCAGGTGTAGTAAGTGGGTATCCGGTAGGATTCATTCCTTCAATGCGCTATGGCTGCTAGAGCTAAAGACAGGGTAATAATATCCTAAAAAGTCCTTTGGAAGGGCATAGATATGTTTTAACATAAAGATATACATGTGTTAAACAAAAACAGCAGATTATTATTATGATTATTATAATTACTCCTTGCCCTTGGTGGCCCTGAATGTAACTGAAGGTCAAATTCAGTTATATAAATCACTTGTATATTTTTTAAGGTTTATTATTCCTCAAAATTGTTCATAATCTATTGAATAGGTCTAAACATATACATACATGTACATTATATCTAGGGAATGGGTAATTGTTAGCAACTTAGCATATCTCTTATATGAAGCTTCTTTGTTTTCAAGTACACTACATGATCTATGACGGTTGAAAATCTTTTCTTTTACGCTGTACAGCTACCAGTTAGCATACTGTAAGCAAATCTCTTATATGAAGCTCCCTTGTTTTTCATATACACTACATGATCTATGACTGTTGAAAACTCTTTTCTTTTAGGTTTTACAGCTACCAGTTAGCATACTGTAAGCAAATCTCTTATATGAAGCTCCCTTGTTTTCCATATACACCACATGATCTATGACAGTTGAAAACTCTTTTCTTTTAGGTTGTACAGCTACCAGTTAGCATACTGTAAGCAAATCTCTTATATGAAGCTTCCTTGTTTTTCATATACACTACCGGGACATGATCTAACAGCCTTTTCACACACAGCTAAAATTCATCTAGAGCTGATTAGTTTAAAGCTGTTTAACTCAACAGTTTTAAACAGCTTTAAAGAAAATTTCCCTGTGTGAACATCGTTTATACGATGTTCGGATAGATACGAAGTCGCGATTCATACGCCCCTCAAAGCAGGCTGCAGATACGAAGTTCGTATCTAGAGAGCTTGACATTTTGTGTGTGAACGGTTATACGTGTTTAAACTGGATGGAGCGTGCGCTTTGTTTGATATGACCTGACCTTCAATGCGCAATGGCACTACTGCGCATTTTAAGAGCAGTAGTTAATCACAAAACGATTAACGATCGCACCGAAATGTCTGTGTGTGAATGATGTCGTATGTAAAGCTGATTAGTTTAAAGCGCTTTAAATTGATCAGCTTTAAAGTATTTTACTTGTGTGTGAAAAGGCTGTATGTCGGTTGAAAACTCTTTTCTTTTAGGTTGTACAGCTACCAGTTAGCATACTGTAAGCAAATCTCTTATATGAAGCTCCCTTGTTTTATATATACACTACATGATCTATGTCTGTTGAAAACTCTTTTGTTTTAGGTTGTACAGCTACTAGATGTGGATGGAGACAACAAAGTATCCTGTACGGAGGAAACCCAAGGCCTCAAATTGGCAATCCTGAAGAAGTTAGCGCACATCATTGACAGTGACCCTGCCAACACAGAAGAGTATGAGTATGCAAAGTTTGAGCCCGACGAAATCAGGTATGCTTTCATATAAATCTTTCCATTTTCTCCTCTTCATATACATCAATCTATCTCTTTATAAATATATTTCCCATGTGTAATTATTTGTAGTCTTATCAGGTAGTTACATTTTTATTATTTTTTTTCTCACAAAAGACTGCATTGGTCATTAGACATCAATTTTTTGGTTAACAGGAATCCAGCTATCTGGGTCAGGCATGACCCAGAAGTTATAATTGAGACGTGCATGCATGCTTGACCCAGTTCAAATGACCTGAGGTTTGGGAAACATGATTGATGATTGGCCAGATGCAGTGATTCTTTTGAACTTGAACTTAAAATGTATTATTCAATAATGAACACATAGAATAGGTTTGAACAGTCTTATACAATAACATAAAAGGATAAAAGGATAAAAAGGAACCAGAATATAGCATGAATGCTAATCGAGCCTGGTACCTTTGAACATATGAAAAACACTGCTTAGGTACACAGAATAAACAAACAAATTTGAAATGTTACACGCAGAAAAGCAATATATAAAAAAATATTTAAAAATTTTAAAAATCACATAGGAATTCAGGTTTATAAGGTCAGTATAATTTGAATGAAACGGGAAGGGGGAGAATGGGAATAGATAACAAAAGAAGGAGAGCAGTAAGAGGAAAGGAGAGAAAGAGAGAAAAAGAGGGAAATCTGAGTGACAAAAAAGAAAAAGAGTAAGGGAGAACACGGAAGAGAGAGATGATGTTCATATGAAGCAGTAACATGGTTTGTTTGATTTTTTCAGTCAAATTACCCACTTTATTTAAAAGTACTAGAAATAGATCTCTTTGCCATTCACTGATCCCATGAATAATTTTCATGTTTCCCCGTTAATCCCCAAATCCCCTTCCCTTTAAACAGATTCTACAATGCTATGATTATTGTCTTATTTCTAATTCTTGCTTTTTTCAAATAACATAATTCATTTCTCCAATGCGTATACTCAACAATCTGTTTTATATCTTAATCTTCTTTTGATTCATAACTTTAATGTTTAATGGTTGGATTTTTCCTTCATATTATCAATTTGTGTAAATATGATATTATCAGTCTTCAGACTACACTCACTTTTAATCTTTTACATTCTCGTAGTTTATATGAATAATATCAATAAACCTAAATGTGGAAATTTGAAATTTATTACCTCAATCTTTTGTAATTAAAAAAGATACATTTCTCTTTGTTCTTTCTTTTCTTCAGGGACTTTATTTCTGATCTGATCTCAAGTCATGAGAGTGAAGGGCAAGCCATTATCTCACGTGAAGATTTTGTTAAAGCCTATCAAAAGTTTGGAGGATCCCAGAAGATTGGAAACGAGGTAAAAACCACCAGATAGGTGCACAAATTACAGTGTACTTTCATTTCATACATTATCATTATTATTATCAGAATTGTTATCATTATTATTATTGTTATTATTATTGTTATTAATATTATTGTTATTGTTATTGTTATTGTTACTATTACTATTACTATTACTACTACTACTATTTCTATTACTATAACTACTACCATTGCCATTCCCAAGCTTTACCATTCCTATTCCCATTCCCATTACCTTTACCTTTATCTTTATCATTATTATCATTATCATTATTGTTGTTAATATCATTCTTATCATCATCACAATCATCATCATCCTCACTTTTTTATTTTTTTTTTTTTATTTATTTGACAGTTCATAAAAAGCACAGATAAAATTCAGTAGCAAGAGACTAATACAAACTAACAATATGAAAGAACATGTAAAAGCATTTGGAGCAGCAAGTGGGTCTGCGGTTTGCATACAAGTGATGCAACACTGTTACCCGGAGGCATGTGCCCCCACGCTCGCTGCTCCCAGTATGTCTTCATGATAATGCCAAAGTGAAATATGTATAATCTATGGGCAAAAACAGTATGTAACCTGAAGAAATGGCATAATGCAATCTAGGTAAAGATAACATTGGGAGAAGTAGAGTCAGAAACGATTGTTACAACAGGGCTTAAATTAATCCAAGGCCACCAAGGCCATGGCCGTGGATGCCCCTTTGTTTGGCCTCAATGCCCCTCTCATTGGCCTTGGAGATTTTGTGTGCCCTTTCCAATTCTTCTTATTTGTGCTGTAAATGTAATATAGGAATTTGCCTTATAGAAAAGTGGCCTTGCCTTAAAAATATTGAAATTTAAGGCCTGCTACAATGTACCTGTTTATATGATTTAAACATATTGTACACATGTTGTACAATGAAAATAAAGAAATAGCTACCCCGGTATGCAAAGAAATAGCTAATGAACCCATTCATTTTCTTAAAATGCAAATTTAGACTTGACTATATTGTTTTGCTGTGCCTGCAGGTATTTGATATATTGACGTCTGAGGAAGAGGATTCCATTTCTACTTTGCACTTGAAGGACCAAGTGGAGACTATTTCTGCTCTCTTTAAACCCAAGATGAAACACCAAAAAGCAGATCTCCGCTGGGAAGAACAAGATGATGCTTGGATGGCTGAAAATCTTAGTCGTCATAGTCATGGAGAACTCTAGATTCCTTTCACACCAATAAAATATTTGAGAATTTTGTGGCCTTGAGGCATTCCGGGCAGAGGTCTCCTTTCCCTCGACGCAGTATTTTGAGGCCCAGGACAGGGCCCGGGGAAAAACTTGGCTTCAAGTCCAAGTCCAGCCTCGAGTAGTGCAACACTGCTGTTCATAAAGCCCTTCTGCGCCATAAGGTTTCACTGAAAACATGCCAATGAAGTTTCAAACATCTTGAAAAAACCTTTGCCATGAACGTATGTTTTTCTATTTCATCTGTAAATTCTTGTGCTGCGTACAGCACAGATGAAACTCCTACCAAAAATATTCAACTAATTAATTTTAATAAATACTATTTTAATCATGATACTACTATGATAGAGAGAGTGTTAATATCAGGTTTATTGTGGTTGTATCCACTTTTCTGGATGAAGAATGACATGCAAAAGAACCCTTTTGTTAAATAATACATGATCAAATAATATACATATATTGACTGCTATGAGAGGCATCGCTGTTTCTATAGGCTCAAGGGGACATCATATCAGGATGTAACGTCCCCGAGAGCCAGTATAAAAACAGCTATGCCTTGAATATCAAAGCAGTCAATATATCTTTTATAACCGAATTCACAAACAAATCTACAAAGAATTCTTACTTTATCCTTTTCTTGGGTGAAGACTGGTTAAAACATCACAGAAAATCTGAGACACTGTCTGTAAATCTTCGCTGGAGAGTTGCCTGAGTGTTATGATCATTCAGGAATTGCAGACAAAAAACACTGGTATCCGAGCTCGCACAAAAAACGTTTACACGTTAACCAATGGGGATCTGAGCAAAATTTATTTATGCGGCCCGTTACCCGTGGCAATGGGCATCTTAAACAAAACTATTGACCGGTAGACGGGCATGGCTAAAATCACGACTCCTATTTTGACCAATCAAATGACTAGATTTATTTAACAAACAGGTACTAAGAGAGGTGTATAAACAAAACTATGTCTTTAAACCCATTCAAATGCCAGTATAAAGAGTACTTAGTACTAATTGTTTAGCTCTTTGAAAATGATATATATATACCATGAATAACTTGAATATGTTTACTAATTCAAAATTATCTGTGCTAATTTGTTTTCACCATTGTATGTTGGTACTTATATTGTATATTTTGTTTCCAATGTTAATAGGTTTAGGTTTATACCATACTTTTCATGATCCCACCACATTGACATTTATTTTTTTCTTCTTTGTTTACATTTGTTTTGTACCATAACATTGATTTTATATATATATATATTGTTCATGTTTTATACATATTTTGAAAATGGAGATGTGGAAAACAATTAACTTCAGTTTAATTCAAGTCAAGGGTTCAAAGGCAAAAATAATAATAATTCTGATTTTATATACCGGTATAGCGCTTAATAAATCTATGATGTCTCTTAAGCGCTAATCGCACTGAGACTTTCCACACCGAGACTTTCCACATTCAATATGGCTGGCCGGTACATTCCAAATTTTAGTAATGTAATATACATGTAATCCAATTCTAATGTTTCTGTATTTTTCACGAATGAATTTTGAACATAATGATGAATTTTTCTCAAGACAACACACACATATTTTGTAACAGATTAATTAAGCATACAACATAATTTGATTTGTGTTGGATGAGGATTGATTCTATGTTTTTCATCAAAACTGGATCAAAAATTTCAATTTTTGTAATTATACATATTAAGTACAATCTTATATTGTCATGTAACAAGAACACAAATTGTTTCAATCGTCCATCTGCTTCATGCAATGAATGGAACAACAATGGATTGCCATGGTTTACTTTTGTCACATGTACATTGTATGTAAAATATGCTCCAAAATAATGTGGCAGTGTAGAATTCCAATCTGTAGCAGACAAAGAGTTAACTTGCCAACTGCAAGCAGGTCGTTTCTGGGATTGAGTGTTTGTTTTTACTTGACTGCTTTTAAGGAAGGCATGTCTTTGCCTGTAAGTAAGCAACCAGGGGATCAAAGGAGTTTTAAGCCCTCTCTGAGGGACTTGACATTGAGGCATAATCAAGACCTTACCAAAACAAAAATAGCAAATCAATTTGGTTCCCAGTAACAAGACCACTACTCTACCACTGAGCCATTGCGCCTCCACAAGGTATTATATATCCCAAGATAGAAACAAATTTGAATATCATTGTAGCGAAGAAGTGGAATCAAAGTATGACGTCTTTCAATTATGAATACGAAAATAAATCAGAAAGTTTTACAGTAAAATGTCTTTCAAGTATGAAAATAAAAAAGTAAATCAATTTATACACTTGATTTGTATTGCTTATTATGCAAATATACATGTATCACCACTTTTGCCAATCAATTTATACACTTGATTTGTATTGCTTATTATGCAAATATACATGTATCACCACTTTGCCTATTAACTACTTGGTCTTATTCCCAGTGGAGTTGTATAATTTCCCATCATTTTCCTTCTTCTTTTCTTCACTGCAAGATTGTGTCGATTTCAGGAAGGCGGGAATGTTGACACAAAAGCGGAAAAAAGAAAAAGAAAGAAAAAGGACAATATAATTATGTAAGATAAAACAAGCCGAGCAGCATTCGAAGTAGGCCTGCTTTACGCCTAGTGCTTCACAATGATCAGTAGAATCTACTGATCATTGTATTTGGTGAATTAAAGATGAAAAAAAAAGTATTTATAAACAAATTGCATCATTTACAACCATGAAAACTGACATTGTACGAGATAAATGCATGAATTAGTCACACTGACATAACAAAAGTACCATCACATCATTGTGAAAATATTTTAGGCATGGCATGCAGGAAATTATCCCAGGGAGTTCAAATGGATTCCCTGGTTAGTGGTTACCCGGTCGTCATGCAGTTAAACCCATTACACAGTAAGTGAAATAGTAAGTGAAATAGTAAGTGACAATATACATCCATCATAATAAGAAAAAACGCATAGCAATATAATAACATCTGCAGAGAACTGGCAATGAATACTCTATATTCTATTACTATACTAGACAAGTTATGTACGAGCCGGAAGACAGAAATTCCTTTCAGACAATAGGAACTATTTTGTTTGTAGACATGCAGGTAATCGGGATTTTTTAGATGATTGCCCCGATTACTTGTTCAATTATCTGAGGTGTTTGATGTCTCTACCAGGCGCGGATCCAAAGGGGGGGGGGGAGCGGGCTGCCCCCCCCCCCCCCGCAAAAAGAGAGAGAGAGAGAGAGAAGGAAACGAAGGAAAATAAAGAAGGGGAAGAAGAAAAGAAAAGGGGGAAAAGAAGGAGATGGGGGGGGGGTCAAAAGGGTCTTGCCTCCCCCTTTTCGAAAATGAAAGAGAAGAAAGGAAAGGGAAAGAAAAAAGGAAAAGAGGATATAAAGAGGCAGAAGAAAAGAAGGGGGATATCAGTTGCAATTTTCCCGCTAACATTTTGTGGATCGGGGAGGGGGGGGGGGGGCAAAAGGCCCTTGCCTCTTCCCCCCACCCCCGCCAAAAAAAGAGAGAAGGATGGGAAAGGAAACTGGAGGAGAGCTAAAAGGGAACAAAAAAGAAAAGAGTGAAAAGAAGTGGAGATCAGTTGCGATAAATCCCGCAAACAACGCGTGGATCAGGGGGGAGGGGGCGAAAGGCGGGGCGGGGGGCGAAAGGTCCTCATGCCTCCCCCAGCAAACCTTAAAGAGAGAAGGAAGGGAAGGGAAAGGGAAAGAGAAGGGAAAAGAAAAGAGGAGAGAAAGGGAAAGAAAAAAAAAGAGAAAGAAGAAAGGTATAGAGGAGGTCAGTTGCAAGTTTACCTGCCAACAAGGTGTAGATCAGAGGGGGCGCACTGGCGTACTGATGGTGGAGAAGGGGGCAGTTGCCCCCCCCTAAATTAAATTAAAACGTGGTTCATTTCAATTCGATGATATACAAAATTAATGTTGCTGAAATGACATAAATTTCCGAGATTTTTCCTCACTTTTTGGTCAATTACTTTTGTATGCGTTTGTTGGAAGATGACCAATTGCAAAATGACTGGGTTCATGTAGGCCTACATGTATTTTCAGTCTTGTGTACCCTTTGTTGCCTGATGACGCCACCCGGCCGCCCCACTCTTTTTTTTAGCTTTGTATACGTAGCAAGGCCACCTATCAACGGGATTCCATATCCTTTAAACTGCTGCGGCAGAGCAACAAGACCAAGCTCTGTAATTATTAGGAAGTCTGTCCAGTAGTGCCGTGTTTGTGCCATCGAACTGGATCGACCAAATCGATTGATTCATAATATATATTTTCCCGTAACATGAGAGTAATTTTAATAGTTTCATACAATTAATTAAATGTAATGTTAACTGTTATATTGTATAATTGTTTTAAATGGGGGCACGCTACAAGAGTCCTATCTCGCACCCCGGGGCAACGTGTCTGACACGGCCGGTTGTATAGCAACTACTCCGAAGATCAAGATTACATTAATCTTGATCTAAGGAGACACGAACGAACGAACCTATCAACAGTGGCCACTTTCTCTGTTTCCCTTGAGTGGCCACAAGGCATATTGCTCCGTTTAGTCTCATTTCACAACGCCCCCTATCGTCAGAGTCAGCAGCCTAACATGTGGACGTTTTTTTTTTAAAATCGTTAAAAATTCATTTTTTGTTTAAACGAAAAGCACATCCACCCAGGGGCGTCGCCAAAGGAGGGGGGGGGGGGGGGTGTGGGGGGGGGGGTGCGACACCCCCCACCTGTCAGGATATTGTCGGTAAAATTGCGCTGCCGTCGGGAAAAAGAGAAAAGGGAGAGGGAAAAAAAGAGAGGGAAAAAAAGAGAGGGAAAAAAAGAGAGGGGAAAAAAGAGAGGGAAAAAAAGAGAGGGAAAGGGAAAGAAAAGAAAAAAAGAAAAGGAAAAAAAAAGAAAGAAAGGAAAAGAAAGGAAAGAAAGGAAAAGAAAGAAAAGAAAAGAAAGGAAAGAAAGGAAAAGAAAGATAAGAAAGAAAAGGAAAAAAGAAGAAAAAAGAGTGAAAGGGAAACAAAAGAAACGGGGGATGAAAGAGAGGAGAGAGAGGGGAGGTAACAGTCTGAGAGAGGAGGAGTGGGAGTAAAAGAGAGAAGGGAGTTGTTGGGTGGAGTCGTCTAGTCGAGGGAGCAAGAAAGCCACGGGTAAATATGTTGCTGTGTCGGGTCAGCTGTGTCGGTATTCTTGCTCGATCCTCGTGTACTATATCAATGCAGAAGTTTGGAGTCGTTGAGATGTATATTGTCGGTCGTCCGACAAGTTTTTTTTCCTACGAACTGTGACTTTTTATCCGCTGTGACGACTTCGAGAGTGACTACAACTACAATACTTGTATTTTCTCGAAGTTTCACTTTCCTATAATACCACCTAAAGAAATCAGAGGTTTAAATTTTCGGGGAAACTAAATTCAAACAAGGTTTAAGAGTCAACAACGGTACGACGAATCGTCTTCCTTTCTTTATATTGTGATGAAACGCCAAAAATTCCGCGCTTCGCGCGGAAGGGGAAACTTGATTTAAACGAGTCGAGAACGGTACAACGAATCGTGTTCTTTCTCAAATAATTTGAGGAAACGTCAAAGCTTTCGCGCGAGAGGGGGAAACTGAATTCAGACAAAATTAATAGGGCTTATTTAGAGTCGAAAACGATACAACGAATCGTGTTCTAGCTTTCTCTAATAATTTGAGGAAACGTCAAAGCTTTCGCGCTTCGCGCGAGAGGGGGAAACTGAATTCAGATGAATAGGGCTCAATAAGATTCGAAAACGGTACGAGGAATCGTCTTCCTTTCTCTATATTGTGATGAAACGCCAAAAATTCCGCGCTTCGCGCGAGAGGGGGGAAACTGAATTCAGACAAAATTAATAGGGCTTATTTATAGAGTCGAAAACGGTACAACGAATCATGTTCTTTCTCTAATGATATGAGGAAACGTCAAAGCTTTCGCGCTTCGCGCGAGAGGGGGAAACTGAATTCAGATGAATAGGGCTTATTAAGAGTCGAAAACGGTACGACGAATCGTCTTCTTTCTCTAATAATTTAATGAAACGTCAAAACTTGGGGGAAGCTTCATTCAGATAAGGATTAAGAGTCGAGAACAGTACACCGAATCGTCTGCTTTTTCTCATAATTTAATGAAACGTCAAAGCTTCCGCGCTTCGCGCTGGAGGGGGAGAAACTGAATTCAGACAAGGATTAAGAGTCGAGAACAGTACACCGAATCGTCTGCTTTTTCTCATAATTTAATGAAACGTCAAAGCTTCCGCGCTTTGCGCGGGAGGGGGGGGGGAACTGAATTCAGAAAAGGATAAACAGTCGAGAACGGTACAGCAAATCGTCTTCTTTTTTTATAATAATTGAATGAAACGTCAAAGCTTTCGCGCTCCGCGCGGGAGGGGGGGGGGGGGACTTCATTCAGCCAAGGATTACTAGTCGAAAACGGTACAATTAATCGTCTTTTTCTTATAATTTAAGGAAACGTCTAAGCTTCCGCGCTTCGCGCGGGAGGCCCATCACCCACACCCCCCCCTAATGAGCGCGCTTGTAAGTGATTCTCTTGCTCACTACCGCCCCTCCCTAAAATAAGGTCCTAGCTCGGCCGCGCCTGCATTAAAATATATAGCTATGATGCTGACTAAATTGAAGAAATAATTCGTATATTTATGTCGTCGAGGAAAATGACGCATATGCAAGTACTACAGATAGTCCATAGGAAAAACAATTTAGCCCTTGGCCCCAGGTTTATAGGGTTGAATTTGTAGATATTGGACATTTAATTTTGTCGGTAATTGGTGGCTAGTTTTGTCGGTAATCGTTGGCCTCTACACCCCCCCACTGAATAAGGTCTAGCGACGCCCCTGCATCCACCCCGACGTACGTTATCACTAGCTCTTTCATTGGACCCCTCATGTCTCATTGACTTTTGAAAGTTCACCCACCGTAATTTTTCAAAATAGGTTGCAAGCTCGCCATTGCCTATAATACACATGTGAAACAAGTCGAACTTTGGACTCAGTCTGCCAAGCGATTATACGATTATAGGTCAAGCACACGAAGGATAAGAAGCATGAATTATCAATTATCACTTCTGCTATGTTCATTATGTCCATTTCATCCAACCCCCCACCGTAATTTTTCCATTTATAAAAGCAAACATTTTGCCGAGTTTAGCCAAAACATGAATATTCATGAGTCGAGAACAGTACACCGAATCGTCTGCTTTTTCTCATAATTTAATGAAACGTCAAAGCTTCCGCGCTTTGCGCGGGAGGGGGGGGGGGGAACTGAATTCAGAAAAGGATAAACAGTCGAGAACGGTACAGCAAATCGTCTTCTTTTTTTATAATAATTGAATGAAACGTCAAAGCTTTCGCGCTCCGCGCGGGAGGGGGGGGGGGGGGGACTTCATTCAGCCAAGGATTACTAGTCGAAAACGGTACAATTAATCGTCTTTTTCTTATAATTTAAGGAAACGTCTAAGCTTCCGCGCTTCGCGCGGGAGGCCCATCACCCACACCCCCCCCCTAATGAGCGCGCTTGTAAGTGATTCTCTTGCTCACTACCGCCCCTCCCTAAAATAAGGTCCTAGCTCGGCCGCGCCTGCATTAAAATATATAGCTATGATGCTGACTAAATTGAAGAAATAATTCGTATATTTATGTCGTCGAGGAAAATGACGCATAGGCAAGTACTACAGATAGTCCATAGGAAAAACAATTTAGCCCTTGGCCCCAGGTTTATAGGGTTGAATTTGTAGATATTGGACATTTAATTTTGTCGGTAATTGGTGGCTAGTTTTGTCGGTAATCGTTGGCCTCTACACCCCCCACTGAATAAGGTCTAGCGACGCCCCTGCATCCACCCCGACGTACGTTATCACTAGCTCTTTCATTGGACCCCTCATGTCTCATTGACTTTTGAAAGTTCACCCACCGTAATTTTTCAAAATAGGTTGCAAGCTCGCCATTGCCTATAATACACATGTGAAACAAGTCGAACTTTGGACTCAGTCTGCCAAGCGATTATACGATTATAGGTCAAGCACACGAAGGATAAGAAGCATGAATTATCAATTATCACTTCTGCTATGTTCATTATGTCCATTTCATCCAACCCCCCACCGTAATTTTTCCATTTATAAAAGCAAACATTTTGCCGAGTTTAGCCAAAACATGAATATTCATGAACGGTCAGACAATACAGCCTTTTAGTACGTAACGTATAGTGAATGGGAATGGGCGATGATCCGTCCAGGAGGTAGAGGTCAGTGGTTTGTGCTGGCAATGTTCACGCGAGCGAAAATGAGACAATCGGAGCAATATGGGTTTGAATGGTTTGCGGCATTTCGTATGACTTAGGGGCAGGGTGGGGGTGCAACATTCTGCACATATTACATGGATACATTAGTTTTTATTCAATTTAAAGGGCACTTACATTGAAGGTTACCTGTCATAGATCCAAAATAAGTTTTAAAGAACTAAAGATTCTTGCGATGTCCCATCAAAACTTGAACGTGAATTCTCAATCCCACGCCCCTATCCCACATCCCAGGAGTGTTGAGTAGTGTTGATTTTTTTAAATCTGTCACATATCCCATCCACCTTCAAGATTCTCACAAAGGAAAATAATGTGGTAATGAATAAATTTGGACAAAAAACATTTGTATAACTTTGCGGATCCGAAATGAGCGCAGACTTATAGCCTGCTTGATGTGCGCATAAGCTGCATGTGCGTAACATGTGCAATTTTCAACCAATCAGAAGGCAAGGAACCGCGCGTCGATACGTTACAATGCTTTGACCCTCGCGCGCGACCTCTATCTCGCATCTTCACTTCGCGCGCACGCGCGCGATGTACCCACAAACCTTATACCCATATCATCCGTAGATCTAGACTTAGAAACTACGAACGTAAAATGGGAATTCTTCTTACGAAAGTGAGCCCTTTGTGCTGTTGCCGTTCACAAAAAAGGTAAAGTACACTTTCGCCACTTAGCTACCGGTACCGTATATGGCTCTTTGTTTTAAATAGATAAATCAATAAGGCATTATTTTACTTGTAGGCTCTGTATAAGCTTGGCTTGTTAGAGCTTTTGTGAGTAGTGTGCCGCGGGGTTTCATATCCTTAAACTTCTGGAAAACAGAGCAACAAGACCAAGCTCTATAATTGTTAGGTTTATCCAATTGTTAGGTTTGTCCAATAATGCAGAGTTTGTGCCACAGAACTTAGTCGGACATTTCGATTATATTCTTTTTATGTCGTACGTTTTTATTTTTTTAATACTTGCTGATATCTCCTCAAAAATTATATAGACTCTACGAAGTACGATAGACTATCAATTCATTAAATCTGCTGCATCACCATAGCTAAGGTTATATAGCCTACTACTACTTAGAGGTCACTGCAGATTGATCTCCTGTAGAGTATCTATAGATCTACTATATTATAGTTAAGTGTAGAAGAATAGTAAAAACAGTAACATCTTTAAGTATAACTCGCCACGATGGGAAAAGATAGACCTAGGCCTACTCCCTTCCTTGTATTTGCAACTAGGCCTAGACATGGTACAATCCTACTCATCCTGCTCTTTCTGGGTCAACTAATCAATGTTTTGTGTGGAGAGCGCGCGGATGGAGATTCAAATGTCAATTTGTCTGCCACCAAGTCACCCTATATTTTTAGTCTTAGATTTAGGCCCACTTCTCTTTTGATGGACATATAGTCGGGGCTCCCAAGAATAAAACCGATGTAGACTATAAGAGAAGGAAGGAAGATACAGTCATTCTCCTGATGATCATTCTGTCTGGAGATTGACAACCTTACCCAGGCCCAGTAAAATACCCCTGTGGAGAATGCCACAAAGCCGTTGCCAAATCTCATAGAGCAGTCTTATGTGACTTATGTAACAAATGGTATCATATTGAATGTGCCAACTTATCTGGAGACCAGTACAAACTAATCCAAAAACAATCAGAACCTTGGTATTGTGATGATTGTAAAAAGCTAAATGAATGTTCCATCTGTGAGCAGCTAGTACTAGACACATCCAGGCTTAAGCTGTTATCACTGTAATAGGTGGTACCATACCCGATGTTGTAATGTCCCCCTTAAGGAATATAAGAACATGCAGAAAGATGGTGCAAGTGCCACCTGGATCTGTTCCGCATGCGACTCTCCCTAATCTTTCGGACTCTCTCTTAAATTCGCCATGACCCATTTCAAGTAATAATTCCTTCTCTGCTCTGGCCGATCAACCAGCTCAAGCAGAAGTAGTGAACCAAAGGAGTTTCCCCCCAAAACCGCAAAGCTCCCCTAGACCCTATACCTCCGTGTCTAACCGTGGAAAGACCAAACTAAACATTCTGCTGGTTGACTGCCTTAGTCTACGCAGCATCACTAAACAAGCTGAACCCCATGCTATTATAAATTCTGAGAATCCGGATATAGTTCTTGCTTCCGAGACCCACCTCGATGATACTTTTCCCAGCCACTCTGGATTACCGCCAGGGTACTGCGCCTACAGTACAGGACTGATAATTATTTGGGATCAGGAGGCACCCTCCTAGCCAGGCGCGCCGGAAGCAGTTTGGGATTTGGGGGGCAAACATTCCAGGGGGCTCACTTTCCAGGGGCAGTGACGTAATGAGAAAAAAAGTTCGGAAGGGGGGGGGGGGGCAGACGAAAAATCTGCATCACCACCAGTCTTACATGTTACATGCAGGTCCCGCGGAACGTTTTTCAAAGTGGAGTATTATAGATCAGGTAGATCGTAAATTGGCGTGGGGTCCAGGGGCTGAGCCCCCGGAAGCTCAGGGGTTTTAGGTATTTAATTACGGTTAGATGAGCATCCAGGGGCCCTCTGTAAGGCGATTGATGTGTTCCAAGGGGGGGGGGGAGAGCCCCCAGAATCTCAGAGGTTTTAATATTTAACTACGGTCAGATGAGCATCCAGAGGCCGTGTTAGGGCTCTTGGTGTGGTCCAGGGGGCAGAGCCCCCGGAAGCTCAGGGGTTAAAGGTATTTAATTACGGTCAGATGAGCATCCAGGGCCCCGCCTTAGGGCCCTTGATGGGATTCCAAGGGGCAGAGCCCCCGGAAGCACGGGGGTTTTAGGTATTTAATTACGGTCAGATGAGCATACTAGGGGACCGCCTTAGGGCCCTTGGTGGGGTCCGGGGCGGAGCACCCGTAAGCTCTGGGGTTTTCTGCATTTAATTACGGTCAGATGAGCATATTTTGGCGTTGGGTCTAGAGCCTAGGCCCCGGTAGGGGGTCAAGGGGCTGAGCCCCCAGAAGTTTAGGGGTTTTAGGCATTAAAATTATGGTCAGATAAGCATATTTAGATACCTCATTTGTGACATTGGCAGGTCACTTAATTTTTTTCTCTCTCTTTCTTTCTTTTTCTCTGTAACAAACTTTTTCAACAATTATTGAGGGTGGCACGAGTCCCCGAGCCCGGCCGTTCTGCAGACCCTAGCATAAATGCTTCTAAATAAGCATATTTTTCGCCCGACTGTAAATTTGGGAATTTCTAATTTTCCAACAATCGCATAAAAAGGTATGATCGACTTAAACACAAAATGAGAAAATATACCGGAAAATCATGTCATTTCAGCAATATTTGTACATCACTGGTATCGATTAAAACAAATACCCCCCCCCCCCCCATCAGTACGCCATCGTTCAGGGGCTCATAATAAGCTTCTCACCCCTATAACAAAAAACAGACACGCTTTCCCATTCTCTCGCAATATGTCCACGATATGCGCGTATCGCTATTATAAAAACCTACATTGATAAATATAGGTAGCATGCGCAATGTTAACTTTCCTTTTCTTTGAATGGAATTTCATACGTCATTTAAATCAGGTTTTTATTATTGTTATGTTCTTTTGGGTTAAAAATACAAACCATCTTTACTCCTTTACTGCTTTTTTTTTTTTTTTTTGAGGGGGGGGGGGGGCGTTTTGGGGGGGCAAAAATACGTTTTGCCCCCCCCCCCACTTTTTTGATTGGGGGGGGGGATCTGCCCCCCCTGCCCCCCCCCCACTTCCGGCGCCTATGCTCCTAGCATTCAAAGAAGATATTCTCATGTCACCTGTGAAAAACGGCCCTTATGATGTCACGTGGGGGAAAATACTGACCTACGGCAAGAAACCTGTCTACATAGGATTTCTCTATCGCAATCCTTCATCAAATATGCAATTATTAGAGAGCCTTGAAGATGATTTATCCAAGATGGTTTCTGGCCAATCATTACCATTGATCATACTAGGGGGATGTAAACCTACCGGACATCGACTGGGTAACAAACTCGGTCAAACCATGCCCACAATCAGGGGCGGCCGAGCGACTTCCAAAGTGGGGGGGCACCAACAAAAAAGGGCACTTTCTGGGAAAAAAAGGCACCTACATTGGGAAATCTCAAAGCGAAAATATACCATTTTTTAGACATTGGCTTATACCCCTACATTGTGATTACATTATCAGGGATGATTTCATTATTTAAAAGTTTCTCTTCATAAATCATACAAGATATCGCTTAAGCATCATACTGTACAGTTGGGTGTGATGTCTGAATATGCATTAACGAGCGAGCGAAGCGAGCGAGAAAAATTTAAAGATCTGTGAGGTCGCAGTGCGAAAAATTACATCTTATAAAGAGGAAAAAAGCCAATCGTGATGGGGTTATAAGCACATTCTCATAACGGAAGACTGAAAAGACCTTTGATAAGTAACATAATTATATCATCTTTAAATGCGAGCGAGCGCAGCGAGCGAATTTTGGGGGAAATTGCTCTTAGTAGCCTTAAATAAGGGGCACGTTTAATGATTACATGAAAAGGGGGCAATTATCGAAAGGGATAAGACACTTATTAGAAAAGAAAAGGAGCACGTGTCAAAGTACAAAGGATAATTATAAGAGGTGAAAATGAGGCATTTTTACACCTGAAAAGAGGCACTCACCAGTGATGAAAAAGAGGCGTTTACGAAAATGGGAAATAGGCATTGTTGACGGAAAAGGGGCGCCCATCAGATTTTGATAGGGGCATTTATAAGAGATGAAAAGGGGATAGGTCCCTTATTAGAAAGAAAGGGGCACGTATCATTATTAAAAGGGATATTATCAGAGGTGAAAAGGGACACTGACCAGATATGAAAAGGGGCACTTATGAAAATGTAAAAGGGGCACTTATAATAAAGGAAAATGTGCATTTGTTGAATGAGAAGGGGGCACCGTTCAGATTTTTAAAAGGGGCAGTTATGAGTAGGGGAGGGAGCTCTTTCTTTTTAATGGGGGCACTTATCATAAGGAAAAGGGGCACTTATTAAAAGGGAAAGGGGTAGTTATGAGAAGGGGAAGGAGCTCTCTCTTTTTAATGGGGGCACTTATTGTATTGTATTTATTAACATTTATTTCCTTCTCAACAGTACAGTATGAAACACAATGTATATATACATGATACATGTAACAATTATTTCAACATAGAGTATACAGTAAATAATTCAGATACGGAAGGAGGCGAAAACCTTATCATAAGGAAAAGGGGCACTTATTAGAAAATAAAAGGGGCACATGTTAAAATGAAAGGTGTGCTCATCCGAGTTTAAAAAAGGGGTAGTTATTAAAAGGAGAAGGGGCACTTCTTACAAAGCAAAAAAGGGGCAGTTGTCAAAGTAAAAGGAGCACCTCTCAGTTTTGAATAGGGCAATAATCAGAGGTGAAGGGGGCACTTATCAAAAGTGAAAAGGGGCACTTCTCGTACCTGAAAAGAGGCACTTACTAGTGATTAAAAATGGCACTTATTCAAGATAATTTCGAGATTTATGAGAATGGAAAATGGACACTTATTGCAAAGGAAAATGGGAACATGCCGAAGGAAAAGGGGCACGTGTCAAAAATAAAAATGGCACTCGTCAGAGGTGAAAAGGGGGAAGGGGCACATTTAGTAAGTAATAGGGGCACTTGTCAAAGTAAAAGGTGCACTTTTCCTATGTAAAAGGGGCACTACTTACAAAATAAAAGGGGCACTTTTCCTATGTAAAAAGGGGCACTTTGGGGTTATCTGAAAAAGTGGGGGGGGGGGGCACTGTGCCCCCCCTGCCCCCCCCCCCCCGGGAGAACCGCCTCTGCCCACAATACGGTCTAGGCCTGAACCAGAAGTTTATGAACATTGTGAACAACTTCTGCTTTAATCAACATGTCCAGGAACCTACACGACTCAATAATACGCTCGATATTCTTCTAAACGGCACCTATCCATCGCGGGCCGCAAAGGGACGTTCTTACTAACGTTGATCAGGAAAACGGCAGCCACACATGTTTGTATAAATTCCTTACATTCATTTATTGCAGGGAATGTTGTGCCAATAAATGCAAAAGGATTCAACAAGAAAAATTGATAAATATTGAATGAGTAACAGGAGGAGAAATGTTATCAATTTCTATGATTTTAAAGCAACAAGTCATAATATGTATTCATTTGCATTTTCAATACTCTTTATCGAGCAGTGCAGATCAGTTTACTGTATAAAAAGCACTTAATATGAACCAGATAATGTTATTATAATTATCATTATTATTATTACAACAGACTCCAACCTATTGTTAAACACAGTCAAGTATGTTAATTAAGCCTGCCACCTAATAAGCTAAGAATGAAATTCATGAAGGATATGTATTCTCCTTGACTAGAACAATTTAAACTCATTGTACCCATGTTCACATTAATATACTAATTTTGAATGGACATACATTTGTTAATGTCACATTACAATAGGTTCACTCTACACATGTCTTTATTTTTGCAGGCAAAAAATTAAAGGAGGCTAAGCCCCTTGGCTTCGATGCGTGCAAGAGTGTAGCAAAGCACATGTGCCATAGTGAAAGTGTACAAGAGAAGTACTATGTCGCCGCTCAAGCAGAGCGCATGGCAGCCCATTCGAGCTCCCTAATTGACAGCATATGGGCTAAGGTAATTAACCGAATTGGGATTGTTCATAAAGATATCATATATTTCTATTTACATATTTGTATCGTTGTTAATATTCTCTGTAATGCATAAAGGATGTATTATTACATGTTATATATGTCAAGATCATAGTTTACATTTGATTATTTGGTCTTTGTTTTCATTAGATTAACGGCGTAGAGGGTCTATATGAGATGTAGTGGCGGTTGTCTTGCACTTGTCTTGTTTTATACGTAACACATCTCACATACTAAGCAATAGTAAGATGTATTGGTTAATTTATTTTCCCCAATCGGTCGATTCGATATTAAAGATAACTCTCCATCAATAAAAGAAAATGAATACTTATTATGTTCCTAATAATTTTCTATAATTTTACAGGAAGAACTGCAAACATCAACTCCGTGGCTATCCATGTAAGGTAGAGGAAAAGATTTATAAATTGTTTTATTCACCAATCATAATTTGATTTAAAAGATTTGAAGAGATCAGTGGTGAAACACTGAAACGTCTGATCAGTTGCGGCGACGTCTCCGGCTGTCGCGGGGACGGCGTTTTGACAGCGTCCCCGCGACGTGGCCAAGTTCTAATATAAGGCCTAAAATAAAAACTTGTTGCATTGCCCTTTGGGTGCCAAAACATGGGTCGGTCGGTCGGTCGGAAAAGATTTTATTTTTTTGAATTTTTTTTTCTCGCCCTCTTTTGGCCGATATTTTTCAGCTTTTCCATTTTTTTTCCCGCCCTTCTTTGGCCGAGTCACCACCAGATCGCCACCTCATCGCCACCTCGTCTCAAGGCCAATGAGATACCTACTTAAATTAACATAAAAAAATATCAGAGGAGAGAAGTATAAAAAGATTTGTTTTTATTGATAGACATGAAATCTCTTGTGTATATTTGAATTATTGCTTAATAAGTGCCCTTTATTTTTATTTCAAGTATTGTTTTATAGGATGATCCCCGGGTTAACGAAAAGATCGCTAGAAGTTGAACAGGTATAGTATGCATCGTCATCCAATCATATTTTCTTCATCCACTAAAATGGACTTCAAATTAAAAAAGCTCTATGCAAGACTAGGGAAAAGACAATCTTAAAAGATTTAAAGGTTCTTGAGTGACAGATTATTTAAGTTAACATGTACGGCATTATGAATCTTTTCTCTGTAATTGCATAAAGGAAATAGGCCTACATAGTGTTTGCATGGGGTTAATGGGTTTGTTTTTTTGTCAAAGTATATTCTACCTGTAGCAATGACAACAGCAGACTATCTGGCAACAATCGCTTTCCTCAAAGTAAAACATGTAATCATTGTGAAATATATACTAAATGTTGAGCACCCTATTTATATAATTGCCGTAAAATCTTTAAAAAATTTGTTACTACAAAATGTGCACTGGCCTTAAATGACTTTTATCACAAGAACAAGATCAGAAGCGGGACGATACTGGCAGTGGTTACAAATAAATCCACATGGATAAAATGTGGGGGATGGGCTCTTAAAGAGAAGGTTGAGTTCTGGGAAGAGGTGAAAAATAATTTGTGAGCGTTACTCATTCTTATTATGCAAGTGTGGAAGAACATCAGATGAGACATGTTCCCTGAAAAGCATGGCTCTTCAAATGCCTTCATATTCTAAATATGCATGTAACATCGTAAAAATCGGGGGGCCGGCTTTTTACGCCACGTGTTCGTGTAGTCCCATATACATCTTTCTGTGTACAGTGTTTGTAACTTTACCAAGACTTGGCCAAATTTCTTATCATTTTGATGATTCCAGAACCTTGCAATACACACAAATACTTGTATGCTAGATGATCAACCTTTTCTGGTCGGTTCCACACCGTTTCTTTCACAATGCAATCGCATGACCAGAACTCAACTTCATCTTTAAATCAACTCTTTGCGTTGGTTAAGAAATGAGTATCCACTTGTATTGTGCAGCGGTTTGCCGTGAAACCTGTGAAAAAGTGTATACTAATATTAACGTTTTTCCGAAAAATACTCCAAAAAAACAAACAAGAAAAGTGACACGAAATCGATAAGAAACATAACGACTTTTAAATCATGATCTTTATTTGGACATTTGATGAATATTTACTTCATTTTGGGGATGTTTTACGGAGTTACGGGTCAAATTTTGGATAGACTTCTGAACTAGCGCCGAAACGAGGTCTGTGTCGATAACTTGCAGGAAACTAGGTAGCTAGGCCTAGTCTTTTAATATTTGTACAGAGAATTTCACGGAACTTTTGGTGTTCTTGCTGTCCGCAAAATTAATCAAGTCTTGTACTTTGTAATTGATCATCAAGAGGTTCAAATCTAGGAAGATTCTCTTCAGCCATTTTTACCTACTTTGGACATAGATCTAAAATAAAGTTTAGAAACTAAGTAAATAATCGGAGATTACATGTAGGGTACAACTACCGGCAATATAACAAGCAGCAGGTGGATGAGGCAATAGAGAAGGTCAAGGTGGACAACATGTCGGTTAGAAAGGCTGCGGAGCTCTAAATAGCCTCTAGATCTATGGCATACCGAAGTCAACCATTATTGATAAAGTGAGTACTGAAGAGAGAGAGAGAGCATAAACTTAAGTATGAAAGTCGCTTATTTCTCCCCCTCTTGTATTATTTATCTCATTCCTCTTAGGTCTAAACCTTCCAATTTCGCCTTAGACCTACCTGTAAGTAATCAGATCGGTGGAAAGAGACCAATCAAGTCTACACAAGACAAGGTCCAAGTCCTAACTAGTCCTTGGCAGAAGAGGCGAAACTGACGAACTGCATGGGCACAGCAGGGCACAGCAGATGGTGAGAATCGGGTTTAGAGTGAACGGGCTCGAGTTGCAGCAGGTAGGCCAACATGAGCTGTGCAATGCGCATCCATCAGCTCTTGTGTTCTTGATAATTTTAATGATGACAATACCATTTAAGTACTGTTAATAATGATAATGAAAGTGATGATGATGATAATAATAGTAATCAAAATAATAATAGCGATCATCTCCAGAGAATCATGTAGTCTCCCTCTTCCTGTCCTCATTGCTCAATTCAATATAGACTCCGGAAGATAGTGGTCGAGGACAACCGACAGACCTCTTTCAAGGATTGGTTGCCGGGAAAGAAGTGGTTGATGGGCTTCTTCAGGAGACATCCTCAACTATCCGGAAGCCAGGAAGCCAGAGCGGCTCGGTGGTGAACGTGTTACTTCCGAGAAGTTTGACAAGTTCTACAAGGACTTGCATGCTAGCTCGAGAGTAAAGGTTGCTTATATCGATCCTCTCTTCACCTCGCCGTATATTCAATTGCGACGAGACAGGATGGCCACTTAGCGGGAAGGTGTGCCGTGTCATTGCCACCCAGGGTAGTCGAACGGTTAGTTCAGTATAGGGTCGATTAAATAGTCTCAAGTCACTGTGTTAGCGACGATAGCTGCATCTGGTGACGTGCTTCCACCAACTATTGTTCTTGCCGGCCAGAGGTTTAATGAAAACCCACTGGAAGCTGGCCCGACCGGTGCTTTCCTAGGTAGGAGTGAGACGGCTGGCTGGATGAACAGTGAGGTATTCTATGAATACGTCGTCAACAGTTTCTTGCCATGGGTTGAGCAGCAGACCACCCCAAAGCCTGTACTGCTGCTGGTGGAAGGGGGGGGGGGGGGGGGTAAGGAGCTTTTTTTTCCTTCTCCCCCCCCCCCCCCCCATGCGGACGCGCCTATTGCAGAGGGACATATGATCGGATAGGGTGCTGTCATTGTGAGCGATGGTGGCTGCACATCGTCTGCTCACATGGGTTGGAGGGAAGAGATCGTGGCTCTAGATTTTAGATGTCATTTCTGTTAGAGTTGTATAAAAAACGAACTGTACATCCGGCTGCAGTTCATATTGAAACATTTCTTGGTATCATTTGTCTTATCCAATAAGATATTGTCTTCCTTTTCCGCTGACACGGTTCATGCAAGAACATTCTAATCATTATTTTTCAGTGCAGTATTCATTTGTATATTTTATTGTATACACGCCATTTTTTATCTAAATACATTTTATTTATTTGTGGAATACCACGAAAGTCGAATTAACGATGGAAGTATTATCATTATCTTCTTTAAATTCATGCAAGGAACAATATTCTGAAACAATTTTATTATAATGAACATGGACCACAATAGTCTTGCCATCAATTTCAATGAAATTAAAGAGGACATCTACTCGAATTTCAAAACAAAGTTTGAACGATTCATTTTATCTGCCGTTTGATAATGAATCTGAATTTAAATTAACTCGTCCTTTTCATTGATTATCTGATTGCTTGATGGATGGACGGAAATCCTGATTGAAGGATTGTCCGAGTGATTGATTTTCTGATCGATTGACTGATAGTTTAATTTCTGATTGAGTTATTGATGGATCGATTATTTGATTGAGTGATGGTTTGATTTGAATGATTGTTTGAGAGTTTGATTTATTGATTGGAATTTTCTGATTGAGTTATTGATGGAGTGATTGAATGATTGCGTGATTGATTATTTGATTTTCGGATTGATTGATTCATTGAGTGTCTTTTATCCCTTTTAGGATGTTTCTGGAGACTTGAACTCATTACTTAATGTCAAACAATATCCAGGTATCTTTATAAAAATAATAAATTCCTCTTTGTGCAGTTTATTTTCGTGAAGTACTTCAACCAGCCTTGCCAATCACACGAGCTAAATGAGAACTCAGCATTTTCATGTTTATTTTATGGATTTATTTATTCTGATTTGAATCAGTATAGTTTGGGACTTAAAATGTCCGAAAATGTATGGCCTAATCATGGTATTTTTATATATACATATATATATAATTATAGATACACAACTGAATTACATATTTTTATTTAATGTAATGTAATGAAATAAACCATAAAGACAACAGGAACTCATTGTGTATATTATTTCGTTTTCATAAACATGTATCAATGGTTTATATCCTATTTCTATGTACGAGCCTTTTATAAACGAAACGAAATTAAAATGAATGAAATAAGATGTTTTTTTTTTCTTCTTCAGACTCTAGTCCATGACGCAGCTGGAAATTGATATCTTCATCAATGACATCTTTGCTGTAAGCCTCTTAACATCTTCATCTAATAGTTGGGATAGTATTATATTAAGTCAATCTTGTCTAAAACAGTGTCCATTTTAACCTTTATATAATAGGCAATTTCTACATGTTCGTACCAATTCATCATTCAATAAATATGTAATAAAGCAATTCATCATTCAATAAATATGTAATAAAGCAATTCATCATTCAATAAATATGTAATAAAATAAAACATTATGAGGCGGAATCCTCATGTTATCGAAATACAGCGGCACGGCAAGTCAGGCTCCGAGCTCATTCATAATTGTTTTCCACCCAAACACAATTAGCGATGAACATTAAAGTAACTAATGTTATATCAATGTTTTCTTGCTTTTTATTTCAGACTGACTGATGATTTGCTCCGAAAAGAACATGATCAGATCAAGCCTTACATTCATGTAGGTTTCTCATTATAATTATGTTTATTATTATTTGTATGATTATTATAATCATTATTATATTTATCATTGCAATCATTACTATCATTAATATTTTGTTTAAATAATTATTATTAGTTGTAGTAGTAGTACATAATATCTCGAAATATTATCATGACTATCTGTAAATTATTTCTTTTTCATTACCATAAACCAGCTTTCCTATATTTCTCTTCCTGCAGACTATTGTTCAGGACGCAGTTCTTGAGCTTGAGATCGAGGACTAACTGAATGCAATTTTTGAAGTAAGCAAACATTAAATCAACCCTAGCGGAACCCTCTCAATACAATGTATGGAAACCTAGAAAACATTCTGTTGAGCCTTGTCGACATTTATTGAGGTAGGTACATTTTACCTATATTATTACTTTTTCTTTTAAGGCTATAGTATTCTTAAGTTAGTTGAAATGGCAATATTTTGTGTATATCATGTCCTTTTTATTGTCATAACCCAGCCTTTTTATGAAATCATGTTTTCTGTTTTTCAGACTATCGTCCAAGAGGCCAGGCTTGATCGAGAGGTGGAACTTTACATCAGCGACATTTTTGCCGTAAGCATCTCGATATTTTCTAAACGCATTTATTGTACATTAATTATACATTTATAATTTCATTCATATTATTTCTTAAATTTTGATGAATAAATCATTGAATTGAAAAAATTGATCTTGTGATATGAATTTTAAATTAATATATCAATATTTTTTTGTTTTTAATTATCAGAATGAAATTGCCGACTTGAAGCGCACACTGTCTGCCAAAACCATTGTTCAGGTAAATCCATATTCATATCTGCGTTTATTGTGTGTATATTTAAAAATACTGATACAAATCAGCTGTGAACCACTTTAGTGTGGTATGCGTCATATGTGCATTGACTAACTCCTGAATAATTTATCATTTTTCTTAAGACCGTTACTCAGAAGGCGGCACTTGATTATCATGTTGATGCCTTTCGTAGCGGTATATTTGAGGTGAGCGTTGAAACATAATGTGGAGAGCATAGTGCGTGGTTCCGTTAAAAAAAAACACAATGCTCTTATAATTCACCATTCAAATCCAATTGCTTTATAATTATCCGTTTTGTAGGTTGATGCGTGTCCCGACCCCAAATAAGTTCGAAACATATTAAAATGGTTTAACTGTCAAATTGTTGAAGAAATTAATTGGAAAAGTGCGATGGAAAAAGTAGTTAAGTTGATAATCTTATTTTCCCCTCTTCCCAGGATGTAACTGCTAGATATCTATTATTCCTGGTGCTATCCAAACCATCACCACCGCCAACATTGCCGCTGACTACACCACTAGTACCACTACCAGCTCCACCACCTGAACAACTGCGGGCTCCACCATCAGAACCACATCAGGCACCAAAACCAGAGGCACTTCTGGCGCCACCACCAAAACCACTACCGGGACCACCACCGGTAGAACTACCGGCGTCACCAACAGAAGCACTACTAGTACCACTACCAGTAGCACCTCTAGTTCTGGATAATACTTTAAATTTATGATAATATGTTATGAAAATAATAAGTTTCGTTATTATTATGTACATATATTATGTAAAAAAAACATTTTGACATGAAGAAATTATTGTTTGTTTATGTTGTATTATACCTTACATTTATATGTTCTTTGTTATTCAGTTATATTTTGTTTGGAAAAAATGCAGAAATAAAATCAAAATCAAATCAAAATCAAATCAAAATCAAATCAAACCACCAGAACCACTATGAGCACCACCACCAGTATCACTACCAGCGCCACCATCAGGCATCAAAACCAGTAGCACTTCTGGCGTCACAAACAGGAGCACTACTAGCACCACCGCCATCAATACTACCGACGCCACCACCAGAACAACTACTGGCACGACCACCAGTAGCACTTCGACATGGTTCTGAGCCTGGGGTTCACAATAACGAGGCCATTGTTTATCCACTAAATCATGACTGTACGCAGCGGGGGCTAGGGTATGGGGCCGCCCCAACAAATACCAAAAAAAGAAAGAAAATGCAGTAAATTATCAATAATTCATTGCATTTTCCCCCGGTCCCTAACAGGTGAACTATGGTTCAAGGCATGGCCACATAGAGGGTTTTCTGTTGGGGATCGGGGCAAATCGCAGTGAATTATTGATAATTTATTGCAATTTCTTTTCCACCTTTATGACCAACAGTGTAATTATTATCATTATTTTGGTTGTTTTCATTATTGTTATTATATTACATATCGTTATGTTGTTATTATTATTGTTATTATAATACTTATTAGTATCGTTGTTGTTATTAACATTATGATTATCGTATTATTATCATTGTTATTATTTGTTATTGTTGCAATCTTCCATGAAAAAGAGCCGGGGGGGGGGGGGAACCAAAACGTTGAAAGACCAATATATTTTTCAGGTACAGGTACAGTGCACACATTGTTGATCCAACAGAGAGAGAGAGAGATGGAGAGACCATGATTGGAATCTATATATACACTATTAGTAATATTAAAATATACTAAAATATTTTCTTGTGATGAAGTAGAATTGTCATTTCACTGAAAGGGGGATGGCAGTTCAGAGAAATGTAGGAGTATGTCAAAAATAATTCGGATAGTGGGCCTAACTAGGTAAATTACTACAATCTATCCCCGCTTATAATGAGTAGTTTCAGGTTTTTTAGTAACTTGGCCACTTTGCATTTTCTATATTTTTTTTTACCCCACCATTTTGTAATGGAAATATAAAAAAGCTTGTGTCAATAATCAACTGTCAAACTAATCAATCGACCAACTTTTTTCCCTTCTTCAAATCCTTTTTTTTTCTCCAACTAATTAAAAGTCAATCCTTTAGATTTTAGACTATTTTTCGTTGGTATGTAAATTTGTTTATAGATTTGTTTTGTTAATTACACAAACCGTTTTCCCCATGCCATATAGAATTAAACTGTTATCGTGGGAGATCATGACTTGTGCAGTTTAAAGCTCATTATTCAGCTTTGTTGCGCTCTATTAAAGTGATAATTATCAAGCGTCACATTAATGACAAAGATATTTTAACGATGAATGTGAATGAGGAAAAACTTGCGAAGTTTTGTTTTTGCTAGCTGAGGGTAAAACCAAATCAATATTTGTCCGTCATATGCAGGCCAAGAGGACTTTATTATTGTTCCTATATAAACGTATCCCACAAAGCAGAAGAGTTAGAGCTCCGGTCACAACTCACGACCCAAGAACATTTATATTTAAATTTACTTGTAATAAAATTGGATTAACCTTGTTGCCAACGGGAATCATCAAAGGCCTACATCTTCTACAAGACTAACCAAGTTCTTCCAAGTATTCGACCAACATTATTTACAAAATAAGGTAAATTCATTCGTTACCATCATCGATATATTACAAGTAATTTGTTGTCATTAGTCATGCCTATACAAGTGCGGTTTTAAGTTATTTCGTCATGCATACTAAATGCAATTCATGGAAATTGTCTCTTTTTTTTACCTTAAAGAAGGATAATCGCTCGAGGGGATTGACTATTGTTTTGAAGTGATGTTTAATGTCCCGTACGACAAACGGGAAATCGCCATTTATAGGGAAATCTGCAATATCATGCAAACTTTGAAAAATTGTGCCTCTGAAGCAGGCAACCAAAGTTACTTTTTGTTATTGATGTTGTTTCTCTGCCATTGATGTTTTTGTCGTTGTTGTTATTGTAGCTGTTAGAGTTTTCCAGAATAAAAATGAACGATTGGCATATTGTGTTTTGAACATGTTTGTTCGTACTATATATATATTTGGCAGTATTATTCTTCCTAATGTGGTTACGTAAATGCTCAGTCTGCTTATACACAAGTTCGTATTTACTTAAGGGTAAGTCCGGCCCATTTGGAAATTAAATTGAATAAATAGATAAAATTGTTACCAAAAAACTGAAAGATTCGTCAAGAACAGATAAAAAATACGAAAGTTTCAGAAATTTGAAGTTTCGCATAATTTCATGAAACGGTGATATGAATCACATACTCTGTATGCAAATTAGCCCGTTGGTGATGTCATCCCCTCACTTTTTTCTATCTATTTTGTTCATAAATTTCACAAAAATATCACTTTTCTGCTTTGAGAATGTATAACATGGTTTGAATCCTCATGGAATAAGCGAAAAATCGCAATTACTGTAACTTATTGTAATATAAAGGGAACAAAATATACCGGTGTTTCCACAAAAAAAATCTTGAAATGTCATAAACAAAAACAAAATTAGTTATTGCAAACAGTCTTTGTGATACATGCCACTCTTTCATACAATATTATGCGAATCCATACATTCCATGTAACTTTCTCATTTTTTTTGTCAGCTTTTGATGAAAAAACTTTATTAAAAAAAAAAAAATTCTCGTTCACTCACAATTGGTCGGACTAGCCTTTTTGATAGGCAATTTATATATACACTACCTTGAGATGTAGACATGGAGTCAGAATACGAAGTCACTAACCTCGCGCCGGTTCGAACCTAAATGCAGTTGAACTTGGTATAGGGTCCTTATACAAACTTAAAAACTAATATCAAAACCCTCTGTTGAAACTAGGGCTCATAGATTTAGAGGCGGTCTCGATTTCACACCTTTTTTTACTTACCAGGTTGGTGACCTTGATAGACCCAGTCCGGCGGGCACTACTTCGCGTCATATTATGATCACTCCCGTTTTCACAGCCTCTTTACTGAATGACTAGCTTTGAAATACAAAATGAATTCAGATTTCAGTCGACAGTACAACATATTTTAATCATGATGATGTGACCGTGATTAATATATCTGCAGATACTGTTCTGGTATAGATCACAGACGTTAAACGCACAGTTGAGTTCTGAAAAAGATAACAAGTTATATGTGAGCTTTCTCAAAATTTTGTTCTGTCAGTTTGGAAGAGCATCACAGCAGAAATGTCTCCTGGAAAAGATTGCGGTCAAAATGCCTTTACATTGGAAATTTGACAAGAAATATTTGAAGAGTTTGAACAGACTTTATATGCAGTGACCTTCAGCAAGACTGACCAGTTTTTCTTTCATTTTGATCAATAATTATGTACTGCATTATAATCAACCCCTTAATGATCATTATTCAGCCGAATCTTGATCTATATTATGTAGAGGTGTCTTGGTCTAGTGGATAAGTCTCGGGATTCAAGATTACATGGTTCGAGTCCCGCCGCAGCACTAATGTCCTTAGGCAAGACATTAATCTGCACGTGCAATACTTGACCCTCGTGAGGTAGATGGTTACTTAGCAGGAATTAATTCCTTTAAAAATAAAAATGCGCCATAATGGCAGCCATGTTAAAGCCGGGGAAATAATAATTGTGAAGCGCCAGGATTGAGTGTAATGTTATTATTTTATTATGATTAAAAAGAAAATATAGGTCATGCACAAACTTTGATATCCTTATTTGGTGGAGTTTTCGTAGGTTGTCCTGAATTTTTTGAATGTGTGTTTGTTCGTTTGTTAAACTAAATGTCGTATCCTTATAGACGTTCGTAAGTGAAGAATGGCTTTTCCGTCGCGACTGCCCCTAAGGGACATCCCCTTCCGATACCTACTCAACTTCTTCTCGGCGATTCAGTCCTTAGCCGTTATCCTGGACAACTCTGATGAAAGTGTTGGTAGAGAGGTTCTACGTGCACTAGGCTTAATAGAGAATCAGAGAAACTATCTGTATGACATATACAGACGACCAATCTATGAAGCATTGATATCGCATCGCGACTGGAAGGGAACTGTTCAAGATCTCTACAGGTAATCAAAGATATATCGAAGTTTCTTTTGGATTTGATTGTTTTTATTTACCTATTCGATTTCAATAATTGCATCTCAAAATGCTTTAATCAGTTAATGAAGAATTGTGTTGGAATAATTTTTCGCTCATAAAATGTCAGGTATAGTTGCCTATATTCCCCTATTTTGAGAGGGAAAACATTTCTTATCTTTGATTAGTCAGCATTTGTCAGATTTCCAAAACATTGCAATTCTATTTAATCATTAGTATAATAAAAATCAAAAATCGATTTTTGTAAAAATAATTAAACAAACTATTGCCTTTTTGGGGTTCGAACCTTATGTTATTATGTGTACGCCACAGCAAAGAAACTAATCATGTATCGATCGTTTTCTTGTCCTAACGTGAGGTAAATCATACTTTTAATGAAGTAACAACTTCCCCTTTCTTTTTCTGATGACGCATCTTAATTACAGGACTCCATGATTAGAGTCATCCATGGGTTATTCGTCATGAATTAATTGAGATGCATGCAATACAGAGAAGGATCATTATCCCTAACTATGTGGTATTGTGCCTAAGCGTGTGAGACTATGGTAATTGTGGTAATGATGTTAAAACCAGTGTAAAAAGGTGCCTTTTAACTGATAATAGCCCAATTTTCGTAATGAAATCAAATTTGATGCACAAATCTTTGTAAAGTGCCTCGTTACAAATTATTTCATTCACTTGTTATGAATAATTTTATTGTAATAACCACAATGGAAATTGCAAACATTAATTGTTGCTACGTAGGACATACATTATGGTTTGTCCTACGTACCTAACACCACAAAACGTATGAAATTCGCATTATGACTATCGGAATACAATTATTTGTAAGAGGTGAATGAAATAATTTTTTACGAGGCACTTAACAAAGATTTGTGCATTAAATTTGATTACATTACGAAAATGGCCTATTGATACGGAATGTCCTTTGGTTTGTCAGGGTTCTGAGTTCGACTAGTCAGACGCAGGCTTTACAGACATTGTACACCTTTCTCCGTGAGAGTAAGTTTTACCTTTCATGATCATAAAAATAACATCAGACGAACATAACTTAACAAGAAAATTATGTTTCAGAACAGTCACAGAGACTTTGACAAATTTAACTTCAGGCAATTTCAAAGGCCGTGACCGTTTCCTGCTAAATTGTATTTACAAGGACATATTATTTTAATGAGATATATAATAGAACATTGACTTTATATACCCTTGGGTCTATTTCTTGAAAGTCTTTATTATAGTGTCTCAGTATATACAAATCTTTCATTCCATCGCAAAGTAAAAAGCTATACCATTGCTTTGGCACTTCAGCGCTTTAATTTTGAACGAGGACTCAATTTCGAACGAGAATTCATATCTGCGAGCAAGAATTTAATCGTGCAGACTGAACTACTGATGATGATCCACCCCATCCCTTTATGCTCTGCTAAAAGAAAGATTGAGTGGCTCCTTTGCATTACGGAAGTTAAATCAGTTTAAGATGAAATGTCTCGCACTCATGATCTGAAAATTGGCACGCATTAGGCCTATAATCGCAAGACTTGATATTAATTATCTTTTTCTTTAATTACAGACCTGAGTGACCGTCGGGACGTACCAGAAGGAGCAACAAAGGCGAACTGGGCGATCTTACTGAATTCAACGCAGTATAGGATCTCCCCTGAGATTTCTTGGCCCCGAGTTTTCGTGGAAACATGTAAATATGATAATATATTATTCGGATTTCAGATTTCAAGTCTCTAAAGGGAAATCAAAACCTGTCAAATGTATATCCAAAATCATTACCAAAAGTCAAAAAGTTTTCCACACTTTCATCCCTCACTTCTGCATTCAGACTATTTCTCTTTATCTCTTCAGCATAGCCAGGCGCGTACGCAGGGGGGGGGGGGGGGGGTTAAACCCCCCCTCGAGTTTTTTTTATGTGTATGTTTTATGTATGTCATTTTGGAAAACCCCCCCCCCCCCCCTTTTGAGATTTTTTTTTTTTTTTTTTTTTTTTTTTTTTTAATAAATTAAAAAAAAAAAAAAAAAAAAAAAAAATTGCCCATGGCTGACCTTAAAAAGGTAAACTCACCCCCCCCCCCACAACTGGACAAAATGTCAAATTTAGAAATTTCGAGACCAAAAAAAAAAAAAAAAGTGTCCTCTTATTCCTTACCCAATACAGAAACATTTCGTCTGGATAACAACAGTTTTGATATAAAATGATGTAATGATGAACTCTAATGATTCCAATATGGCTTTTGACATAAGGATTCTGAATAAAAACTTCGTATATTTTTCGAAGGAATACGAGATGAAACTTTCATCAAAACTAATGACTGTAAGTCTAGATATCAATTTTAGCTTGACCTCATTGACCTTCAAAATATGACCGTTGACCTAAAATATACTAAGTTTTCAATGATACTCAATGACATATGTGTCCAAGTTTTCTTGAGTTTTCAGAGTAATGCCTTAGTAAGGGAACAATTTTTAACAAGACTTAACTCCGTTTCGTTGACAATCAGCCGCGCATGAATTCTTTCGTCTATGGCTGATCTTCAACGAAACGGAGTTAAGTCTTTTGTCAATTCCGTTTGTTACTACGGCAGGCAGCCAGTGAAAATGGATTCGTTTAATCAAATAGTGGAAATACAAGCACTACCTTAAATAAACAGAATTTTGTTATTCTTAGCTCATTTTTCCGGTTGAGGTGTCATAATAAAAGGGCAGAAACTGAACTTTCTAGAGATATGATTTTCACTTTGAAATTCAGATACCGTGCAACAAATGATTTTTGTTGATTCCCTCTCTTCAAATTAATGGTAATCACTCATGCGTGAAATATGCTTCATGTGAGTTGCATCAAATGAAAGAGGGGGATCTAAGCTTTACAAACATGTGTCATTTATTAATTATCATTGTGATTAAATTATGATAAAACATCGATAATTCTCGGTTTCGTTTTTTCTGGGACGCACTGTAGTATTATGTTCACATATCAAGTTTTATGTGGGCTAAAAAAGAGGGAAATTCTTTCAAATTTTGTGTTAATGCTGTTTTTACCTTTTATCTAAACTTAATATTATTTGTATGGTGGTTTTATTAATTGGTGCAAATACGGGGATGTTCATAGAGTGGTGATAGCTAATTATTAGTATTTTTATTGTCCAAATCTTCTTGTCCAATGTTGTAAAGGTTTATTCTGTATGTTCGAGAATACCACATGATGATAAAGCAACGGTCTGTCTAATGAATAGAATTTTCTCCTCATAATTCATTTTCTCTCTCTCTCTCTTCTCTCTCTCCTTTTTCTATATGATAGACATCTTTCCTATTTGTAACCGCGTGCAGAAGATTGTCTACATGGTGTTCCCGTTCAGCACGGCTTATGCGTCTGACATGTACCAGTCTATAAGCACCCTGATGAACAACGTGATTATCTTCGTTTGGTTCCTGACCATAGCACAGAACGCAATAACCATCTACCAGGAGGGACGTCTTCAATACTCGGTTACCATCTTCATCTCACTATCTCTCTGGATCAAGCTTTACCTCATGAACGAACCTTTTAATCAACTTAGAGGATTGTTTCCATTGGGAAACGATGAGCAAAATCTTCGAAGGGCTGACTTCCTCTACAAGGAGATTCGAATCGCACTGCTTTTTGTGTTCTTCTTCAAGCTGGCTCTTGCTATGCTCGGTTTTGCCTTGTTCTACGCCTTCCCAGATTTCCTCCTTGAAGATCTCCAAAGCAAGATGACTCAGTTCGCCTTGTTTCTTTTCGTCTTTGAGTTGGCCCATAATGCATTCTATTTGTTTGCATTCTATAGGGACTCTAATATCTTCCGTATCATCAATGATTTGTTTCCTATGTAGGAAATATTCAAAGTCGCACATTCAGGGCTGAAATACAGTGTGTACAAGTATGCACATTTAGGTGTTTGCCTTATATAGCGAGTCTCCAAATATTTTTTTTTTTTTGCTCTTGACATTACGTGATGAATGGCGTTAGTAAACTTTGAATATGATGCATGGTCATTAATCTAACAACATGACACCTATGGTGGTTCTGTCAATCCAATCCCGGGAAAGAATTTCAGTCGGATTTTGACCTCGTCACATTAAATGACTTTAAATCAATAATATGCCGCAAGCTATTTATCTGGGCCGAATTTTGTTGGGGTCTCCTTATTAAATTCAATAATGCAATATTTATCTCTTTTTAATTTCTTCAAAGCATTTCTTTAATAAAAAATAATTGATTTCAAAATGCAATATGTCAAATTTGGTCACATTGCAAGCCATTTATGCTATTTGTATTCTTTGGTCCTTTATTGGAAAGCTAGGCCACTTTTGTCGTCTCCATCTTACAATACAGAGCTACGTGCACACATTTCATTCGCCACTAGCACATACTCGCAATATACACACTTGCAATAAACTCACGAAGTCATACACAAAGATCGTATGAACATATTTTCATTTAATGGCACCTTCAAATTTTCCTTTTGAGGCCGCCATCCTATGGTCTAGCGCCGCTTATGGTGGCGATCTCTTACACTTTTACACAGATATTTAGGAAATTTCTCTAAATTCATAATATTGTACATTCGTTATAGAAATATTAAGTTCGTTATTTTATGTAAATATTTACATCAGATTTTGACATGAAGTTATTATTGTTTACATATTTGTATTTTACCTTACGTTTACATGTTCAGTTATTGCATTTGAAAAAAAAATTGTACCATATCTTGGCTTACGTTTATATATTTAGTTAAATTTGGAAAAATGCAGAAATGAAACAAATCAAAATAAACTAATATTTCGGCTGTATATGCTTGACAAATAACATATATCATCTATTTCACGTTTACAAGACAAGTTAAGAAGCGGTCAATAAATGATGAAAGAATCTCAAGGTTCAAGCAACTCTTAGCTTAAATTAATTGGCAGGCTCTGCCTTCACTGGAGGGCGTCAATGATTCATAAAGTTACATTTTCTACAAATATTTCTGGAATTATATAATTTCTGTTTCCCATTAATTGTGGTATCGATAAAAAGTAAATGTAAAAAGCCATGGGTAACTCGTGGTTTATTGAAAACAAAATCATAAACATAAGCTTTATGGTAGTTTTGTCGAGAGACCAACAGCTGAGAATAAAAAGAAATATATCGATTATAAGAATGTCTTGGTTAATACTCTTCGTATAGCCAAGCAAAATTATTACAATGATTTGTTCCACAGTGTTAAAGGTGATATTAGGAAAACTTGGTCTAATATCAATGAATAGTTAGGTCGGTCAAATAGGCATTCACTTCCTCAAGAGATGGATTTTAATGGAGTACTTCTCTCGTCTGCCAAGGATAAGGCTGAAAGTTTTAATAAATATTTCATTGGATTACCCATGTAAATCAGTGCAGACATTCCTCAAGTACCACTTTCTTTTCAAGATTATATGAAACAGTGCGATGATAATGCGTCAATGTTTCTAAAACCAACTTCAAAATCTGAGATCATCGATAATGTGTCGTCTTTGAAACCATCTAAATCTAGTGGTTCTGATGATATTTTACCTAGGATTATAAAGGAGTGCATTCACCTTTTTATTGATCCCTTATGTAAAATCATGAATATGTCTTTATCTCAGGGAGTTGTTCCTGATAAACTCAAGGTAGCTAAAGTGATACCAGTGTATAACAAATCTGTCCGTAAAAACGTCATTATAATTACAGGCCAATAGCATTGTTACCAATCTTTTCTAAAATTCTTGAGAACAAATAATTTATAAACGCTTAAATGAGTTTCTATCTAAAAAGAATATCTTGATTCATCAGCAGTGTGGTTTCCGTAAGCACATTCAAATGGGTGTGTTCAATTTATTAAGTAATATTATAAACGCTATTGATGGAGAGAAGCATTGTTTGGAGATATTCTTAGATCTATCTAAGGCGCTTGATACAATATTGACCATGGCATCCTCCTCAGGAAACTTGAGCATTATGGAATACGTGGTGTAGCATTGTCTTGGTTGCAAAGCTATTTGTTTGACAGGACACAATTTGTTGTGGTGGATGGTACGAATTCTCAACTTGCTTCTATTAAATATGGTGTACCTCAGGGTTCTGTTCTTGGTCCCCTGTTGTTTCTGATCTATATAATACACTTATCAACATTATTCTCATACTCACTTTTTGAAACACTTTTAAGTCATGTCTTGATAAGTTGAGAGTATGGCAGAGGAAGGCAATACGGCTTATTACTAATTCTTATTATAGACATCAAAGCTCTCCATTGTTCCTTCAACTAAGAATGTTACCACTAAGTGGACTTGTCGTTCAATTGCATATTGTTTATGTTTAATCTTAAGTCTATGCCTCATGAATGTACGTTAAAAGATTTATTCCGTCAGAACTCGCAAATTCATAATTATAATACACGTCAAAGGTGTCTTATTCATCAGCCTTTTGCAAGAACAAATGTCACTCTGACCTCTTTTCATATCTCTTGCATTAAAGAATGGACGGTCTGCCTGATGATATACAAAAATAGTTCAACTCTTTCTAGGTTTAGAAGGTTATCTAAAACGTACCTACTTGAAAGACTATAGTTTTTCTTTGCATCTTAGTAATTTCTTATTCTCAAATGCTTTTTGACCACTACGAACTTACTCATCAGTGTGTTTGCTGTGTGTGTGCGTGTGTGTGAGAGAGTATCTGCATGTTCTATATTCTGTAGCTTAGTATTTTCATCCATTGTATAATCATACGTAACATTCTTTTTACTGTAAACATATGTATTTTGGTGACTATAGGGCCCCGCTCACTAGCTTAGCTTCTGGTGTAATCAAGTTAGAATATGTTGATTGATGTACTATTACCAGTCTCTTTTTTATGTAACAGATTACATCATGCTTTGTGTGATTTTGAATAAAATGAACTGAACTGAACTACTCCATGTAGCACAGTGCAGCTCAGTTTTTCTTCATTTCGAAGACAACAAATAAATAATTGTAAAGACCCTAGTGAGCATAGTTTTATAGTGTCACTTAAACAACAAAAAAGCACCATATATTGCAGCTGTGGTAGTGTTGTCCATAATTTCGCTTAAGTTAAAGGGGGTGTAGCACGACGAGACTACGTGTCTTTCCCGTGGCCTGACTCGGACCAATCGGATAATTTGTATACGGACGACACGACCGCAGTATTCACGTGCGTGCAACATACGCAAAATCGAAGCGTGAAGAGAACTTCAGTCTGTTTCGCGAACGCTAGAGCGCGCTGACCGTTAATCAAGTCCATTCGTTTACTTGCAGTTGTCCAACAGTATTGGCCATGCTACACTCCCTTTAAATGTGCCCTATAAAAGAATGCTCTTGGTGGGTGATAGAGTGTTTTCTCACCACACAATCAATAACTTTATGAACTAAGTTTGGTAATATAAGAACTTGCCCTTCATGTTCATGGGGCTGTTCGTATTTCCATAGGACGATAGGCATGCGTGCATACTTCATTCTTTGAGAATTAATACAATAGGTTTTATGCTATATACTTAATCAAGTCGAATTTACAACATGTACAAAAAGGATTTTGGTAGTTGCAATACAGACGATTTGTGTAGAAACAAATGAATATGCGTGTTGCAGTTGCTAGATTCATATGCAACGATTCTTTGTTCTTTTAGTAATTTTGTTATACCAATAAAAAGTTTTTAATACGAACTATTTCATTGTCGTCATTTGTACTCTGTGTGTCATACTTTTGTTTGCACCGTTTGTATGCTGTATAATTATATTTGTATGATTCAAAACTTTAATGAAATATGAAAATGAGATTTCCGCTTCTGCTACATATCCTTTGTCTCCCTAGTAAACAATGATTTTGTGAGAGACTAATGTTTAATAAACTCTTCAAGATTTCTGATATTTGATAGAAAACCAGCTTTCTCAATTTGTGACATATAATGGGAAATGAGTTGAGCAGTAGGGGCGAAACAAAGCTGGCGATCGTTTTCAGTTTTCAAATAAAAATGGTTACTTCGGTTACAACATTTCTGCGTAATACGTGTAAAGAATTAGGGGCTGACGAAATAGACTTTTGTGTAGTTTTTTCGTGCAATCGACGTCTTAATTGAAGCAAATAAATTTAAGCGTGATAAAAGGTTGAATTTTGATATCGGTGTCTTAGCCAAGCCAACGCGTTATTTCAGCCAATATCACTAAGAAAACGTTTTCCCTCACATTTGACTGGGTACATTTTGAAATCCTAATCCTAATCATCAACTCGTCATCCAAAAAAAATGACCTCACAATCAATGGTGGTGTGATTTTTTTTACAAATGAAAAGTAAGTAGGCCTAATTCATTTTCAGACTTTATACTACGCCTAGGGGCCGATACTAAATGTGAAGGGAACATAAGCACCAAGCTATACGCTTCCAAAAATACCACCAAAAGCCGTATGTGTGCGCACAAGCACATGTCTTGTATGTCGTATAACTGCACACAATCACGTGGTTTTCGGTCTCGGGGGTGGGGGGGGGGGGGGGGCGGGGTCTTCGGTCTCGCGGGCCCTCGGTCTACTGGGCTGTCGCCTATTGGCCCGTATTTAAAACAGAAGGTGCGGGATTTTCGCTTTTATTAATATCGGTATCAACAAAGAAAGTTACTATGCTGAGGTCAAAGGTTTCTATGTTTAACGTGATTCTAGGCCTTTGGTTCGGTTTAACTGAATAAGTATAATACAGAGCATAGAATAGGTGTAGGGAATCGGACACCGCAGGGAATGGCAATTGTGTGTTGTGAATGGGTGTTGCAATGCACATTATGAATGGTGTCTGATCAGAAATGTGTGCAGGCAATGGGGAACACCAGGTCCAAGATGGGGGTGGTTTGTTGTGAATGTCGAGTATGCCGAGGGCAGTCAATGACCCGATGCTGGTTGGTTAATATTGTCCATGTACAGAAATATTTTGGGCCACACTTTATTTATTTATTTCTGTTTGATTTTCTTTTTCTTTTGCCCTATTACAAATATATAACAAACAAAACATTGCAAATTTTACACATTTCAAAAGAATATAATGTCGAATAAAGTAACTAATCGAAAACATCAAACAGGAGGGTTGACAAAGTAAGCAAAGCTTGATAGCATGACTACCCTCAAAGAATACTTAATACGAATATGGTGGAACAAAATGGGAGAGAGAGAGAGAGAGAACAGAAAAAAGAAAGAGGGGATGTACATCAAGATTCACAGATGTATGTGGTACAATGTAGTTGGATTTCAATTTGATATATGAAGATAAGAAATGAAGATGCACATTTGAATATTGGGTGGCCAACTTGGGATGTATTATAGAATGAGAAGATTCATGAGGTTTCTGGACAATATGAATAAAAATGTGAGATCAGCGAGCTGGTTTATATAGACTGTAAACCTTTTTTTTTTAATACAAAACAGGTTTTGGGAGTATCCCCAGTAGGCCACATTGTTTTAAAATCGTTTCAAAATTACAGTAAGTTCATTGGCTGCATGTATCTCTTTCAAAAAGTGTTTGAACTAACTATAAAAATCCCATTTTCATTCAAATTGTACTAAAAATATCTTGATTTGTAACTGTCCCCTATTACCTGTACATGTAGGTAACGAGAGACCTTTGGTGATGACGTCATTAATCATTGTTATCTTATTAATTAGTTACATCATGACCACAATTTTGTTACCAAATAAAGAGAAGAAGTTACTGAAGAGAATACAAAACCTTCTGTATGTGTATAATTGTTCATGTTTATGTTAATTATGCAAATGTGCTTAATGGCCTCCAATTCCCTACCCTAGGCTTCGATCGTCATCCTATCAGGTCCTATGTCTCTCTTCCTTGGTGTTGAATGGCATACAGTATATATTGCCAAATGCTCAAGTGCCATGAAAAGGTTTGAACCAAGGCCCTTCGCATATCCAATCAGGTGATTAAACCACTCTGCCATGACATGTTTTCTATTATACATTATATTCCTATATGTACACTGTTGGTCATAATGGTGGAATAGTTATTTTTACCCCAATTTATTGAATGATTTTGACCATGATTTATTCCTAATAGATCTAGATAATAATATACATTCTCAGATTGTATTGAATGACAATTGGGGAGTGTTTGTTTTGCGTGACTGCTAAAGCATGTGTGTGCTACTATGCTAATCAACTAGGGGACCTACGTCCTTAAGTCATACCTGACAGTAATGGGGATTAATGCCTCATAAAAGGGCACTCATATAGCACATCGACACGGTTTTGATCCTGGGGGCTCACAGTAACGAGGCCATTGCTTAGCCAATTAATCATGACTGTACGCAGCGGGCGCTAGGGTACGTCGACGCCCCCACAAAAACAAAAAACAAAGAAAATGCAATAATTTTTCAATAATTCATTGCATTTTCCCCCAGTCCCCAACAAGGAAAAATCCTCTGTAGGGCCATGAATTATGGTTCAAGGCATGAAGTGTGAGGAGCCGATTATAAGAAAAACCCATTTTATTTGAAAACGATTGCACGATTTTTTTTTTTCCTCCACACTGTTCAACTTATTTCCCGTTATATTATGTCACAAATTGAGAAAGCTGGTTTTCTATCAAATGTCAGATATCTGGAAGGGTTTATTAAACATTAGTCTCTCACAAAATCACTGTTTAATAGGGAGACAAAGGATACGTAGCAGAAGCAGAAATCCCATGCTATATTTCATTACAAATTTTAATCTAATTATATAACATACAAACCGTGTAAACAAAGATATAACACACACAATACAGATAACGACAACGAAATATTTCGTGTAAAAAAAAATGTATTGATATAAAAAAAATTACTTAAAGAACAAAGAATCGTTGCATGGATTTAGCAACTGCAACCCGTATATTTATTTGTTTGCTACACACATCGTCTGTATTGCAACTACATAATAATGCTTCTAGTACATGTAGTAAATACGACTTGATAAAGTAGCATAAAGCCTGTTGTATTCATTCTAAAAGAATGAAGTATGCACGCATGCCTATTGTCGTATGGAAATACGAACAGCCCCATGAATATGAAGGGCAAGTTCTTATATTAGCAAACTTAGTTCATAAAGTTATTGATTGCATGTCTGGTGAAAAATAACACCAAGAGCATTCTTTTATAGCCTGAAAGCACCTTAACATCAGCGAAATTAATGACAACACTTCCACAGTTGCAATGGTGCTTTAAAAAAAAGTGTCATGATAAAATTATGCTCAGTATGGTCTTTATAATTATTTATTTATTTCTTGTAAACGGGAAATAAAATGATGTATGTAATTTGGCAACCATACGCATCCAAAGTATTAGTTTATTTTAATTTTTTTTTCCTGCATTTTTCCAAATACAATAACTGAATATGTAAACGTAAGGTAGGCCTATGGTACAATTTTTCCAAATAAAATAACTGAACATAAAGCGTAAGGTATATTACAACCATGCAAACAATAATAACTTCATGTCAAAATCTGATTTACGTATTTACATAAAATAAACTTAATATTTCTATAATACATGTATAATATCATATATCAAGAGAATTTCCCAAAATATCTGTGGAAAAGTGCACTGGAGATCGGCACCATAAGCGGCGCATGACTATAGGATGGCGGCCTCCAACGAAAAATCTCAGGGCGAAATTTAAATGAAAATGTCAATAATGGCATATTGCTATTTGAAATCAATTATGTTGATATTTCGATACAAGAGTTTTTTTAAAGAGATGCTTTAAAGAAAAGAGAGATAAATACTGCATTTTTGAATATGGTAAGGAGACCCAAACGAATTTTGGTCTCGCGGGTCTTTGGTCAAGGGGTCAGACCCCGGCCAATGTGACTGAATTTGGTATATGATCATATTTATAATAGGAGCATTCCTCTTGGAAAGGATATATTTTGCAGAAATTTACATCATCTGTTTTAGAACTATAATGTATTTTCTTTCCCCAACTTTAAAACATCCCCTTAAAATCAAATGTTGCACATTTGTTTTCTTAAAATATAATGCCAGCAAAATCTGGATATGAGTTTCATATGGAGTTTAAAGTTGCTTAAAATTGGATTTATTGAAAGACATGAGTTCTAATTTTCCATTTATATATACACATAATTATATACATCTGTATGCTTTGTTTCCACAACAACAAGATATACCTCAATGGCGGCTATTCCAAACCTACGAAACAATTCTGTGTCATGACATACACAAAAAATCTAACATATTCGGAGACTCGCGAAGGAAAACACGTATTAAAATTTGCATACTGTCTTGTACACACTGTATTTCAGCCATGAATGTGCGACTTTATATATTTCCTACATAGGAAACAAATCATTGATGATACGGAAAATATTAGAGTCCCTATAGAATGTAAACAAATAGAATGCATTATGGGCCAACTCAAAGACGAAAAGAAACAAGGCGAACTGGGTCATCTTGCTTTGGAGATCTTCAAGGAGGAACTCCGGGAAGGCGTAGAACAAGGCACAACCGAACATAGCAAGAGCCAGCTTGAAGAAGAACACAAAGAGCAATGCGATTCGTATCTCCTTGTAGAGAAAATCGGCCCTTCGGAGCTTTTGCTCATCGTTTCCCGATGGTAACATTTCTCTTAGTTGATTGAAAGGTTCGTTCACGAGGTAAAGCTTGATCCAGAGCGAGATAGAGATGAAGATGGTTACCGAGTTTTGGAGACGTCCCTCCCGGCAGATGGTTATTGCGTTCTGTGCTATGGTCAGGAGCCAAATGACGATATTCATGTTGTTCATCAGGTTGCTTATAGACCGGTACATGTCAGAGGCATAAGCCGTGCTGAACGGGAACATCATGTAGACAATCTCCTGCACGCGGTTACAGATAGGAAAGATGTCTATCATAGAGAAAAAGGAGAGAAAGAGAGAGAAAATAAATTATTAGGAGAAAATTGTATTCATCACACAAATCGTTGTCTTATGATCATGTGGTATTCTCGAACATACAGAATAAACCTGACAACATTGACGAGAAGATTGGGACAATAAAAATACTAGTAAATAGTTATCACCACTCTAGAAAATCCCCATTTCGCACCAATTTATAAAACCACCATACAATATTCAGTTTAGATAAAACGTAAAAATAGCATTTAAAAAAAATTGAAAAGAACATTTCAATTTTAGCCCTTAAAAAAATGATATGTGAACATAATTATACTATAATGGAGAGAATATATATATTCAAAGGACAATTCAATCTAGGGATTTGATGGAATAGGCATAATAGGTCTTAATCGTCATCATATACTGCATAAAAGGCGTTGTATTCCCCGATAAATGGATTATATTCCAATAGCCAGCCGTTATGAAAAATTGTTAACAAAAGTACACAACCACAGGCAACGTATGAAATCTATGTTGTGATAACCACATGACAACCACTCTTATGGTCAAGACAAAAATACTAAGTACCGTCGTACTTCATTCAATATTGATCATTTTATTCAATGGTTCGATGCATATTTTCTTCTCATAAAATACAAAAGAAGTCAAAATGTCATGAAAATTGTACACTTTTGTGGGGAATTTTGTAGATTGATGGGTTAGAATGCTATGAATCTCTCAGAACAACTAAAGTTATTATTTAGTGTTAGTTCTCCTTTAAGGTCACAGATCGTGTGTAACGGATCACCTGACGTCAATAGAGTCAGATTAAGTTTTAAAGGAAATTTGGACGAAGCTTTAAAAATCACTCTCATGTCATAAGTCCAAAAACCATGAAACTTGTCTAAAGTCAACGGTCAAAGCCAAAAAGAAGTCAGTTATGTTGCAACAACGTCGGCGGAGTCATTAATCTTTAAAATTGTTCCCTTACTATTAAAGGCAATACTCTGAAGTCTAAAAAAACTCGGACACATGTGTCATTGAGTATCATTGATAACTTGGTATATTTTAGGTCAACGGTCATATTTTGAAGGTCACTGAGGTCAAGCTAAATTGATATCCTACAGTTATTGGTTTCGATGAAAGTTTCATCTCGTATTCCTTGGAAGAATATACGAAATTAGGATCATTAGAGTTCATCATTGAATAATTTTATTTCAAAATTGTTGTTATCCAGACGACATTTTTCTGTAACTTGGGTAAGGGATACGACACCTCTTCAATGATTTGAGGTAAAAGGTCATTAAGGGGTCATTTGAGGTTATTCTTTAATTGTATAGACACACGTTGATGAGATGAATGTGTTAAATCTGCTTGGTACTGATATCCAGTGCTCAGTTGTTTAGATGCATGGCCTTGCAGTCCTGCTTAGCCGATGGCTACCAAAGTTAATAGTCGGTACCCTTCTGTAATATTCCAATTGCGGGGCAAGCGAGACAGCAGCGCGCAGAAGACCTTTTGATTTGATTTGATTGGTTTTATTCATTTCTCATGATGGTCTTTTTCCAAAGTTACAAAATAATTACAACAAATGACAAACCAATTATGTAATAGATTGAAGGCGCAAGTGGTAAACCTTTATAAGACGTAATAATAAGAGTGAAAAGGGTGTATGAGAAGATGACAGGAGGAGATGGTAACTAGAGCGATAAAGATGATGGCTATGCTAAAGAGATAAAGAGAAATAATCTGAATGCAGAAGTGAGGGATGAAATTGTGGGAAGCCTTTTGACTTTTGGTAATGATTTTGGATATAAATTTGACAAGTTTTGATTTCCCTTTAGAGACTTGTAATCTGAAATACAAATAACATCTTTATCATATTTACAAGTTTTCACGAAAACTCGGGGCCAAGAAATCTCGGGAGAGATCCTATACTGCGTTGAATTCAGTAAGATCGCCCAGTTCGCCTTCGTTGCTCTTTCTGGTACATGCCGACGGTCATTCAGGTCTGAAATTAAAGAAAAACTTAATTAATATCAAGTCTTGCGATTATAGGCCTAATGCGTGCAAACTTTCTGTTCATGAGTGCGAGAAATTTCATCTTAAACCGACTTAACTTCCGCATTGCACAAGAGCCACAAGAGATCATAATTAGTAGTTCAGTCTGCACGGTTAACTTCTTGTTTGCAGATATGAATTCTCGTTCGAAATTGAGTCCTCGTTCAAAATTAAAGCACATTAAAAGAAGTTATAAATATGCTGAACTTCCAAAACAATGGTATACTAAAGCTTTTTACTATGCGATGCAATGAAAGATTTGTATACTGAGACCAGGCGCGTACGCAGGGGGGGGGGGGGGTTTGGGGGGTTAAACCCCCCCCTTTGGTATTTTTATGTGTATAAACCCCCCCTAAAAAACCCTAAAACCCCCCCCTTTGGGATTTTTTTTTTTTTTTTTTTTTTTGTTTTATTATTATTTTAAAAAAAAAAAAAAAAAAAAAAAAAAATTCCCATGGACGACCTAAACAAGTGACCTCACCCCCCCCCCCAACGGAGCAACATGTCAAATTTTCAAATTTCGAGACAAAAAAAAAAAAAAAAAAGTGTCCTCTTACCCCCCCCCCCCCCCCCCCCCCCCCCCCCCCCCCCCCCCCCCCCCGCTTATTCAGCGGTCGGCTGAGTCGTTGCGATTTTTTTTGGAACAAAAAAAAAAAAAAAAAGTGTCCTCTTACCCCCCCCCCCCCCCCCCCCCGCTTATTCAGCGGTCGGCTGAGTCGTTGCGATTTTTTTGGGACCAAAAAAAAAAAAAAAAAGTGTCCTCTTACCCCCCCCCCCCCCCCCCCCCCCCCCCCCCCCCCCCCGCTTATTCAGCGGTCGGCTGAGTCGTTGCGATTTTTTTGGGACCAAAAAAAAAAAAAAAAAGTGTCCTCTTACACCCCCCCCCCCCCCCCCCCCCCCCGCTTATTCAGCGGCTGGCTGAGTCGTTGCGAAATTTTCGGCCCGATTTATAAATGTTAAAACCCCCCCCTTGAAAAAATCCTGCGTACGCGCCTGACTGAGACACTATAATAAAGACTTTCAAGAACTAAACCCAAGGGTAAAGTCAATGTTCTATTATATATCTCATTAAAATAATATGTCTTTTCAAACACAATTTAGCAAGAGACGGTCTAAGCCATTGAAATTTCCTAAAGTTGAATTTTCCAAAGTCTCTGTGATCGGGCCGAAACACAAATTTCTTGTTGAGTTATGTTCTTCTGATGTTATTGTTATGACCATGAAAGGTAAAACTTACTCTCACGGAGAAAGTTGTACAACGTCTGTAAAGCCTCTGTCTGATTAGTCGAACTCAGAACTCTAAAAAGTCAAAGGACATTCAGTATCAATAGGCCATTTTCGCAATGTAATCAAATTTGATGCACAAATCTTTGTTAAGTGCCTCGTTACAAATTATTTCATCCACCTCTTACGAGGCCAAGGTGTGGCAGGGCGAAGTTGACCCAAATTTTGGCACAAGTGGGAGGGAGTATTATTTTGCATCTCAATTAATTCATGACAAATATACCATGGATGACTCTAATCATGGATTCCTGTAATTAAGATTCATCATCAGAAAAGAAAGGGGCAAGTTATTACTTCATTAAAAAGTATGATTTACCTCACGTTAGGACAAGAAATCGATCGATACATGATTAGTTTCTTTGCAGTGGCGTACACTCAATACCACAAGGTTCGATCCCTACAAAGGCAGTTCTAGTTTGTTTAATTTTACAAGATTGTGATGTTTTTAGAAATCTGACAAATGTTGACTAATCAAAATGGGGGATTATAGGTAACTATGACATTTTATCAGCGAAAAAAAGAAATTCCAAGACAATACTAAAGCTTTTGAGATGCAATATTGAAATCGAATCGGAAAATTAAGACAATCAAATTCAATAGAAACTTCAAAGTATATTTTTCTTTGATTACCTGTAGAAATCTTGAACAGTTCCCTTCCAGTTGCGACGCCATATCAATGCTTCATAGATTGGTCGTCTGTATCTGTCATACAGATAGTTTCTCTGAATCTCTCTTAATCCTAGTGCACGTAGAACCTCCCTGCCAACACTCTCATCAGAGTTGTCCAGGATAACGGCTAAGGACTGAATCGCCGAGAAGAAGTGGAGTAGGTATCGGAAGGGGATGCCGCTTAGGGTCAGTCGCGAAGGAAAAGCCATTCTTTACTTAATAACGATAAAAACAAACAAACAGATTTTTGAAAAAGTCAGGGCAACCTATGAAAACTCAACCAAATAAGGATCATAATCATCATAATAATAATAATATTTGTGTGTTCTTGTATAGCGCTCATGTCTGCCAAACTTAACATTCCTAGCGCTTCACAATTAGTATTACCCTGGCTTTAGCATGGTTGCCATTATGACGCTCCAGCATTTTTAAAGGAAACTCAAACCAATTAAAATATATCGTAATGATAATTGAAAATTATTAAAAATTTAATATTAATTGGACCAAATGACGAACAAAATCATATTTAAAACTGATCACTAAAATCAAAGCGCGTGCCAGCAGCTGACAAGCGATTGCGCGATTATTCTTCACTTCCAGCCGGTTATCACAGCTAGTGAATTTCACCGGCAGTATGAATGGCATATGCAGGAAAGCGGTGGTTTTACCTTTGTTTACATAAGGTGAATTCTATAGGTATTTGTATCTGTGTGACTCCGAAAGGACTATGAAAGGGGTATGAGCTTTTGCGTAACCACATTAGGGAGAATAATACTGCAGTCATACTGCCAAAATATATATATGGGTAATTCCATAAATTAGGGACCTACTTTGTGACATTTTTGGTGTCCCACTTATTAAGGAACCCACTCGTATTTGTGGCTCTGAGTAAAAACTTGAATAGCGGAGTGAGATTGTAAAGTGATTTCCAAACATAATATTGCATCCTCAAACCTAGAATCACTTAACAATCTCACTCCACTATTTAAGTCTTCACTCAGAGCCACAAATACGTGTGGGTTCCTTTTGTAAGTGGGACCAAAAGTGTCACAAAGTGGGTCCCTAATTCATGGAATTACCCATATATAATACGAACAAACATTTTCAAAACAAAATATGGCTATTGCTCAATTTCATTCTGAAAAACTCAACAACCACAAAAACAACAACAACGACAAAAACAAGAATAGCGACAGAAAAACACCAATAACAAAAAGTAATTTGGTAACCTGCTCCATAGGCATAAACTTTAGAAGTTATCATGAATATTCATGATATTGCAGATTACCCTAAATAAAATGATGATTTTTCGTTTGTCGAAGGGGACATTAAACAGCACTTTTACATTACATGTGCTATAAACAGTAGTCAAACCGTTCGAGTGATTTTCCTTTTTTAAGGCAAAGAATAAACATACCCACAAACGAGACAATTTCCACGAATCGCGTTTAGCATGCTTAATGACGAAATAACTTATATATAACAGCTCTTATATTGACATGAATAATGACAAAAAATTAATTGTAATATATCAAAGATGATAACGAGTGTATTTACCTTATTTTGTAAATAATGTTGGTCGAATACCGGAAAGAATTCGGTCAGTTTTCTAGAAGATATAGGCCTATAAGGATTCCCGTTGGCAACAAGGTTAATCTATTTCATTACAAGTAAGTTTAAGTATAAATTTTCTTGAGCCGTGCCCCAGAGCGCTACTCTTCTGCGTTGTGGGATGGGCATGACATACGTCTAGGAATAATAATAAAGGCCTCGTAGGCTGCACAACTGATAATATTGATTTGGGTTTTCCCCTCAGCTAGCACTCTTTCATAATATATGAGAGCAACAAAAAAACCTTGCAAGGCCCCACACATTCATCGTTAAAATATCTTTGTCATTGTCTGACGTTTGACAAAGAGCGCCGCGCATGATCTCCCACAGATACAATTTAATTCTATATGGCGTGGGGAACGGTTTGTGTATTAAATCAACAAAACAAATCTGAATACAAATAATACATATTATACATACAAACAAAAGATTGAATTAAATCTAAAGTAATGGCTTCAGATGAAGAAAAAAAATTAAGAAGGTAAAAGAGTTCGTTGATTGATTTGTATGACAGTTCATTATTCAAACAAGCTTGTTTTTATAATCCCATCACAAAATGATGGGGTAACAAAATATAGAAAATGCAAACTGGCCAAGTTACTGAAAACCTGAAACTACTCATTTTTAAAGCTGGGATAGATCATAGTTATGTACCTAGTTAGGCCCACTATCCAAATTATTTGCGACATATTCCTACATTTTCTCAGAACTGCCAGCTCCCTTTCATTGAAATTCTACTTCATCATATTAAGTAAATATGATAGTGTATAGATTCCAGTCATGGTCTCTCTCTCTCTCTCTCTCTCTCTCTCCCTCTCTCTTTCTCTTTCTCTCTCTTTCTCCATCTCTCTCTCCGTGTTCAGATCACCAGGCGTTATACTCGTAGGATCAACAATGAGTGCACTGCATGTACCTGACACATTGTGATCTTTCAACGTTTTGGTTTCCCACCCCCACCCCACCCCAACAACAAAACGGAGGGAAATTTTGGTAATTCCAGGAAAATATTACTCATCATCTCCATATTCACATTGACATGTTTTAATTGTTCAATATTTCTGTTGTTAATCATACCTGAATTTGGAAAACGTGTTCAACGATTAAATGCATAAAAACTCATGCATTGAAGAACATCTGTACAGTCCTATACGAAAATATGTATTATTATGACTGTTCATAGAGTTAAATCAGAAAATCATAGACAAGAATATCGTTTTTATTTATTTCATTTATTTATTCACGAATATTTAGACAGAGTACGTAGCCTGATCAGCAATCAAGACATTAAAAACATGTAAATATACAAATGAAATTTAAAAAGCAAATTAAAACATTAACATTTCATAAATTGTGACAAGATACAAGAAATACTTAAAATAAGTTACAAGCATGACGAAAAAACCCGAATCGAAAAAAGCAATCGTGGGAGTGCTTTTTGAAACGCCAGCCAAAACTCCACCGGTTTGCAGTGTATTAAAATGCATGCTCTCAGAACGACGTAGTGTAATTGTGGTTCGAAAGCCTAACGCGGGGCTCAACGGTTCCCTCACCCATCAATTTCATTGGTTCTCATTCTTGCAATACAGTCATACACAGCAACAACAAATATGATACTGAAGTTAAATATCAACAATAAACACTTACTGTAAAGGGGGAAACGCCACATTTTCCCCGGATTAAAAATATGTAGTTTACGGAACTGCCTATGACGATAAATAACGAGACAGGGCTGATACCAATATGTCAGCCTGTATAAAACTCATTAAAATGTACATGCTTGTATGCACATGAACAGACAAACATAGATGATGGGCTTTCATCAATTATTTGCAGTTGATTGCGTGGAAAAATCTATTTCTTAATCATCAACGCAAATGAGAGAACTTGAATGAAAACACAATAACACACGACACGCACCATCAATTCCACACACTAGTGAACGATTTTGTATAATTTACACAGTAGTGACGCTGTGTCATCGCATGTCGCTTGTTTGTTATAATCATATCTTGAAAAGTGCATTATTTTTCCACTAAATTTAAGAAAAAATCAAGAACGATGATATCATAGAAACTTTTAAAGAATTTCTTTGAGACGTGTCTAAGCTCCAAAAGGGTTTCGATCAATAATAGGACAGGTCCCTGCTTTAGTCAAACCTGCTTTAGTAACCACCTGTACAGAGAGACCAACTGTCCATAAAGACCACAATGTTTGTTTCTCTTGAACTGTATTTCTTATTTTAACAAAATGTATCATAGAAACTTGTACGTAAAGACCACTTGCCCATTAAGGTCTCCCTTGAGTGTTCTTTTATACACAGGTTTCACTGTAGGCCTACTACATACATCCATATCAACATTTATCGTAATAAGTAGAATACAACTGTTAAACACGATGGGCTGTCTTTTGTGTTGTGGAAATATAACTGAAAGCTGGAGACTGCTTTCTTCCAGAAGCTCTGGTATTCAAGGTATGGTATTCAAAGACTGCAAGACTTTCGGACGTAGCTGATCATATATCCATTTTTTTTTAAATAGCCATAGCGTTCGGCATTTTAGTCTTCGTCGTGGACTGTGCATCAAATAGAGTTTAACAAAATTTGATTCACCACATGGAAATATATGCGCTAGTTCACAAGTGTGCCCATACTCTGAAAAGTATAAAAGTAATTCAATTGTTTTATTCATTATATATTTATATGTATATATACACATATAACAACAACAAACTTTTTTCTTCAATAGTTTTCTTTGATTCCAAAACAATACAAATCATTCTTAAAAATACATTGTTTTTATCTTGACATGATTTAATACATTTTGTTTTATCTTGACATGATTGAATACATTTTGGATACATAATTATATTGTACGATTGATGGAGATAAATAACATAAAACAAATAACCCCATCCAACCAAACGCAGCACCCCCCCCCCACCATGCGACCCACACACACACAACTTGTGTGTGTGTACGTGTGTGTAGGTTCATGTGATTTGGTTGCTTGTAACTAGGGCATTCATGTAACTAGGGGCCTATATGTATAGTTTTATGTTTCCTTTGGAATGGGGGAGCTCTTGGAATATAAGATTGCGCAAATGTTTACAGCGTGGCAACTTTTGTTGTAGTGTGTGATAGGAAGTGTTTTGGGGTGTGTGCTTTGTATGCTTGTGTGTATGAATGTGGTGTGTGTGTGTTCGTATGAGGGAGGGGGATCTGGGAGTACCAGTAAAATAACCTCCATTTTGTTTAATATAAAAATATAAAAAAATTGGTTATAATAAGTGAATAATATGTACAATTGACTTATTGTATACTTTAAGTTTACTTTCATATTTTGCTCAGTTATATATACTGCATATGAATTTTGTTTAATTATGTTTATGTATATATTGAAAACGTTTATTTATTTTATTCAATTGTATGTTTGTATTAATACACTATCGGAGGAATAAAACATTTTTTTTTTTTTTAAATGTGCGTGATAGGATGTGTGCATGTATTGGAGTGTGTACATGTTCAAAGGTTATGGCGGAATGTAATAGCTAAGTTTGAGCTAAGGGAATTAAGGTCTGTCGATTGGGTGGATATCCGTTAAGGGTTGTTCGGTAATTCCCCACAAATAAAAATATTTGATACAATTATTTGTACAATGATTGGACTTTTTAACAGCGAGTTATTGTAGTATCGCTTTACTCATTTATTATTATTTTTTTTAGTAGATTATTTCTATTATTCTGTCGCTCCAATTGTGGGTATTCTGAGGATGCTAAGAACAGTGTGTGGTATGTGTATGGAAGTGTGGTCGGGTGGTGCGTGCATGAGGGTTGTGTGTATATCTTTTTTATATATTTATTTTTCGGACATTATGTTTTTGATACCAAGAATATGCTGTGAAAATATGTACATTGTAACACATGAGGCTTCCAAACATGAGGCATCTTGGTGATTACCTTTTCTTTCTCCTTGATAACTAGTTCACTGGACACCAGATCCACCAGATCAAGAATGAGAAACATGATTATCACAGCCCTATTTCATCATAGTCCACATCGGCATAAATACTTGCCAGCGTCCCTTACATCTGTATTGTGGAGGTGTGGTACGAAAGGAAAAGTAAGAATAACCGTCAGAGAGATGCTCAAGGGAGTATATGAACACAAACAGTAACTGAATACTCAGAGCAGCCCAACAAAATCATCATTTTAACTCAATTTCAAAGATTTTGCAAAGAAATATTGGACTTTTAACAAAGGGTTATTGTAGCTTCGCTTAATCGTTTATTCAATTTTTGTTGGTAGATTATTTCTAACATTCTGTCGCTCCAATTGTGGGTATTCTGAGGATGCTAGGAACAGTGTGTGGTATGTGTACGGAAGTGTGGTCGGTGGTGTGTGTGTGCATGAGGGTGTGTGTGTACATCTTTTGTATATATTTATTCTTCGGACATTATGTTTTTGATACCAAGTATATGCTGTGAAAATATGTGCATTGTAACACTAGTTATTAATGGCACTTCCTTTTGCAGATTTTGCAGATTTTGAAGATGGAAATTGTGTGTGTGAAAGTCTGAACCACACTATGCACTATGTACGTTTCTCAATGACAAATAATGTCCGTGATTTGGAATCGAGTCTTACTTTAGAGTTAATGAAATCAGCACTTGACAAAGAGTTGGCAGATGATTTAAAAGTACGTTTTCCTTAAGCAGTCACGCAAGTCACAGTGAAATCTCTGATAATAAGATGATGTTTTCCAAGTTGTATATAAAGTGGCCAGTTGTCTATTAACGTGGCTGAGGTGCTAAAATATAAGAACCACCTTGTTTACTCTTTGTAATAGAAAGGAAATTGAAATAGCTTTCACTGGAATGGCAAACAAGGACGGGGAGAAGCTGCCAGGATTCATACACTGTAGCAAAGGAATGAAGAGGAAAGCTGTGCAATACTTGGCAAATCAAAATATAAGGCTCTATTCCGAATCCCCCTCCAATCCACGTCAGCAGAAGCTTTGAACGGCACCAACAAAACCAAAGTGAAGAAGGAGATTGCCTTCCTCACAAAGAAGAAGAACCTGTTCCCCAAGAATCAGACGGCCAAATTCGACTGGACGACTTTTCTTCAGAAGATTAGAGTTGCAGCACCCACCCTCTACAGTGTTGTAGAAGCTGCAATGACAAAGACAGAACGGATGTATGAACATACAAATTATTGATTTATCTGTTAACAAGAAGAATTTTTTCCAGTGATACTGTACCGATATTACTCTTAGTTCTCCTATTTTGCATTTTAAATAAAATTTAAGAAATCTACTTACATTTCAAAAGAGAATTTAAGAGATGAATGTGACTGAATCCCTAATAAGCCTCATTGATTTTCAATAAATGAATATTCCTTTAGCTTTCAAAATCTGACCTCATTATCCCAATATCTTTTTGTTACTCCTTTCACGGTTGTTCTCCAGCAAGATAAGTTCAGCCAAAATTGCCTCAACAATTTTTAAGTTGTCACTGTAATGACATTTCTTATAATTATTTTTTTATTCTTTTACAACTCCACGTCCTTTGACTTATTTCGTCCAAATTTTATTTGGCGCATCATGACATTCTCATAAACACGTAAAGAAGGGGACGCTGGTCTTAATGAGAAAATAAAAACGAGAGAAAGAGATTTGGGAAAGTTTGAGGAATACCGAATATGAAATAAGTTAACATTTTCTAAATGCGTAATCAATAAAGACAAATTGCCAACTTCATGACATATTTTTCAAGTATCTCTCCCATTAATTTTTGCTGGTATTTTCATAGAACCACACATTTTATTGGTTGTTGAGGAAGGGTTACATTAATTTCATAAAGGGATTTTGCAGAATATTATTGCAATAAAATGTATTTGACTTTGATTGGATGTGCATATTTTGATGAATACCAATAACATTTTCAAAGTAAAATCAAATCACTTCTTGGCAAATCCCTAAGGGCGACAATTTGTGAAACAATTTCTTCGTCTACGGAGCATCATCATTTCTTGTACTTTTGTATAGCATATATAAATATTAGAGTTAGAGTTGGGGTAATATACCAGATTGTTTGATGTCCTGTTAATGTACCATTTAGGGTTATATATAGATGTTGACAAAATAAATAGAGAATGAAAACCACCTTTTTAATACACCATTTCACTTTCAGGCCATCAACTCAATGCGTGGACTAGGGATGACACTGCTCGAAGGAACGCAGACAAACTCACTCAGGATAATGACATCATTTCTGAATGGTGCAAGACAATTCAGGTTATAAAGAAGTTACAAATGCATCCCCGCAAAATGTTTTTTAAAAAAAACCTATATATTCAATACTTTTTGGGCATTTTCAAGATTATAAGAATCTGGTTACTTTATCACATTGTAATACGTGCCATCAAGCTTTAGGTGCACACGCACATAATGGTTCTTGAAATACAAAGAAAGCCAGACAGAAAAACTCCCTTTTCCTTGGCAAGACTCCAAAAGATGTTTTTATTGAAAGCATTTTCCAACGTTTTCGGAATTTTTTCCTTTTTCTTTCTTTTTTCTTTTCCAGAGAGAGGGTCAAACAAGAGGAGGCTGGGCCAAGTACACACCGTAAGTTATGATATAAACACATCTCCTGTGTATATTACAGCACAATGTTTGCAGAATATATATTAATTTTTATGAAACAGTTATCTTTAATAGTATCCATATATAAGTCAGAAAATCTTTATATATAAAAGACTTAGACTATAAAGATAATGCATTCGTCTTGTCATAAATTAGTGGAATTGCCATAAAATGATCGTTACCAAATGTGAACAACATCACACACATGTTTCTCTCTAATTCTACATGGTTTGAGTTGCTCGAGAATTTTGGAGGAAAATCTGTGATTTTTACCTCTTTCACAAATCTCATTTGATGCAACCATTTGTTAGTCTACAACTACTATCTGCTTTGAACTGAAATTAGGAACGTCATCATGTCCCAAAAGGTGCACGTCAACGGCACAAAAAGAAGCACAATATAGTTGCAGCTGAAAATGGGACTACCAGCCGTATTGTTTTTTTTCTCTGTATGATTACTTTGTATGTATTATATCTGATTTTATTTTTACGGAAATAACAAAAAGGTCATCAACTGAATGCGTGGACTAGGGATGACACAAAGTGTGAACACTGCTCGAAGGAACACAGACAAACTCACTCAGGATAATGACATCATTTCTGAATGCATGGTGTAAGACATTTCTAAAATTATTTGTATTTAGTACATTGTATAAACTGGCCCCATGGAAGACCAGCAGCAACAATATAGTTGCAGCTCAAAATGGGCTACAAGCAGTACCTTGTCCTTTTTCTCTGTATGATTACTTTTTTTGTATTATATCTGATTTTATTATACGAAAATAAAAACAAAAACAAGAAGGTCATCAACTCAATGCGTGGACTAGGGAAGACACAAAGTGTGAACACTGCTCGAAGGAACGCAGACAAACTCACTCAGGATAATAACATAATTTCTGAATGCATGGTGTAAGACAATTCAGGTAAAAAAAAGAATGTTAGAAATGTTCAAGTTCAAGTTTCTCTTCACTGCCATTATGTTATGTTGTTGTTTTTTGTTTTTTTGTTGGATGTATGATATTTTATGTGTGTTTATTCCGTATTTAATTGTATATATTCTGTATTTTTAATGATGAGTGTAAATAAACGAACTTGAACTTGAACAAGCAACTTTAACCAGACGGATAACTTCATATTGGTCAGTAATACACATGCACTGCCCATATGATGTTACTTCATATCTAGGACACAATCTACGAACTCTATGTGCCATCAAAGGCAAATGAGAGAGCTACTCTTAAACATCTAAAGCATCTATTCCGTCGTCAGTCTTTGAACGACACAAGCAACTTTAACCAGGCGAATTCCTTCCTTTTGGTCAGAAATACACATGCACTGCCTTTATGATGTTACTGCATATCTAGGACACAATCCAAGAACTGTATGTGCCCACAAAAGCCAATGAGAAAGCTACTCCTAAAAATCTAAAGCATCTATTCCGTCGTGAGTCTTTGAACGCAACTACAAGCAATTTTTACCAGACGGATAATGGTCAGTAATACACATGCACTGCCCATACGGTGTTACTGCATATCTAGGACAGCATTATAAAACTGTATGTGACCACAAAGGTAAATGAGAGAGTTTATGAAAGTCTTCATATTAATGAATTTAATAAAACTTATCCAAAAAGATCCCATACACATTGTCCAATTAAGAAGTCCAATACATCCAATCGTCTGGGGCTACACACAACACACCGGGCTTTACTGTAGAAAATTAATACTATTGTAAGAATATATCTAATTTTTTTTTACAGATAAACCCCACTATAATTTTATAACCTGCAATATCAATTGGCAATGTGCATGTAAATATCCATACATTAATAAGCCTTTCATAATGTATTGTAATTTGTAGTTTTTTGTTTTGGTTAATATGTAATTGTTCATCATTGTATTTTGTTTGTTATAGCGCTTAGAAACTTCGGTGGTAAGCGCTTTAAGAGCACCGATTTTATTACTTATTAATATTTCACAAGATACTTTGTTTGAACATATTCATGACTAATTTACAGTTTTGTTACTCTGGTATGCAGTGTATATAATTGTAGTGTATAATTGTAGTGTACTAATCTAAACACATAACTTGCTTTTTTTTATGGCCAATATTGGTATAGTCGAGCAAAATCCTTCCACTGCAGGTGGTACAATGAAAATCCTGACGGAAATATCAAAGTACGTCCCTGAGGGGTTTCAAGTCCCAATCCATGGGGACCTGAAAACTGTGGAACTGGTGTATACAGCAAAAGTTGCCCGAAGTACAGCAAAAATCCCCAAACATCGGCTCCAGGAGTTTCAACCGGTTCCGCAGGAATTCCATTTCAGGTCATTAGTCATGAAGGTATCTGTAAATAGCCTATGAAAACAAAACTTAATAAAAAAAAAGGGGTCTACTTCTGCATATCCCCTTCCTGCTCTTCCTTTCGCATACTATCCCCACGCCACTACTCACCCAATTTCCTTTCTGACCATTCTATTCCATCATGTCTAACACACCATCCAAGAACTGTGTGTGCCCACAAAGGCAAATGAGAGAGCTACTCTTCAACATCTGAAGCATCTATTCGTCATCAAGCTGTGAACGACACTACAAGCAACTTTAACCAGACGAATTCCTTCCTTCTGGTCAGTAATACACATGCACTGCCTACATGATGTTACTTCATCTCTAGGACGCCATCCAAGAACTGTATGTGCCCACAAAGGCAAATGAGAGAGCTACTCTTAAACACCTGAAGCACCTTTTCCGTCATCAAGCTGTGAACGACACTACAAGCAACTTTAACCAGACGGATTCCTTGTAAGATCTTTGTACAGTCAATACTGTGTGGTTATCTAATAGTTGTTTAAGAGCAGATAAGTTGTGTTTTGTTATTGCAAGAAAATGAGAACGCTACGAAATTCTTCATCAAATGACTTTAATAAAACTTATCCAAAAAATATCCCATATACATTGTCCATTTCAATAACTCCAATAACGTCTTCTGGGGGTTTACTCACAACACACTGCATGGGCTTTACTGTCGATTAATAGAATGGTAAATATATATCCAATTTGTTACAGATAAACTCCATTATGATTTTATGAACTACAATTTCACATGAGAATGTACTTGTAAATATCCACACATTAAAAAGCCTTTCATATCTATAATGTAATTTGTACGTTTATTTGTAATTTTTTGTTTTGGTTTATGTAATTGTTTATCATTGTATTTTGTTTGTTATAGCGCTTAGAGCCTTCAGTGGTAAGCGCTTTATAATCACCGTTTTTAATATGTATTATTAGTTCACCAAGTACTTTGTTTCATAGTCATGCCTAATTTACAGTTTTGTTTAGTCTGGTGTGCAGTGTATTGAGTGCATTTTTTAAATTGTAGTGTATAATTGTAGTGTACTAATCTAATCATATAACTTACATTTTTAAGGCCAATCTCCAAGTGCTTCCCTGAGAGATTTCAAGTCCATATTCATTGGTACCAGAAAACTGTGGAACTGGTCTACCGACTGCAAATTTGCCAAGAGTATGGCAGAAGTCACAAAACATCGACTCGAGTTTCAGCCAGTTCCATTGGAATTCCATTTCAGGATCGATATTAGTCATGAAGGTATGTGTGAATAGCCTGAAGAGAAAAAACAAAATTAGTGAAAAAGATAATAATGGTCCACTTCTATACATCACCTTCCTGCTCTTCCTTTTCCATACTATCCCTTTCTCATCCCACTGTTCACTTAATTTCTTTTCTGACCATTTCTAATTCATGTCTAGGACACCATCCATGAACATTTTATGCCCACAAAGGCAAATGAGAGAGGTACGCTGTGAACGACACTATGAGCAGGCCCGACAGTGCTTACCCTCAAGGACGCATCGTACGTTGCAACAATACATCAAAACTAATTGGAGTTTTTATCCAGTCAGATTTGAAATGGAATACGCATGTTGAGTATATGGTCAAACGTGCAAATAGTCGTTTGTATGTTCCTCACACCTTGAAGCATCACAGTCTTACAGTTCAGGACCTTATTGTTGTTTATACCAGTTTCATGATACCAGTTGTCGAATATGCTGTACCTGTTAGGAGGTCTCACATAGCAACAAGTTAAAATCATCAAACAGGTACAAAAGCGTGCCCTTAATTAGAATCATCTTTGGTGCAGAATATATAATTCGTACAAGAGTGCATAACTCCAGTCAAAACTCTCAATAGCAGAAGATCTGACTTTTGCTAACTACAAGATACTGAGAGCAGCCAGATAATTAAGCAAGTAACGTCACTGCAGCTTGGTCGCAAGACGGACGAATTTTCGTAGCCCTACCAGCAAGTAATGGAAAGACTGCTAAGAAGCCTATCAAGTCCTTCGAAGATCTGACATTTTTTTTAAACAATGATTAGATGAACATTTCTCGAACATCTAACGATGTTGTCTAGTCATAGGTTTCTTACTTCATCCTGGGAGGTGTATTGATTCAACGAACAACAAACTCATATTTTTTTTGGTTAAATACTTTTAATGTATAACTTAATTTTTGTTAAGAACATAAACATTAAGGGTATCTAATAATTCGCTCAGGGGGGGGGGGGAGAGGGTAGTGAGCACTAAATTTATTTGTTTTCATCTTGCCCCTCCAATTTGAAAAAAAGTGCAGACCAATATTTCGGGGGGGGGGGGGGTTAAACCCCCTAACCCCTATATCCGCCCCTGAACATGCTTACTGAAAACAACCTTTTAGAAAAAGTTGAATAAATATGTGATCTATATAATATGTCGCAGCTGATACAATGTCCTACTCGTATAACCCCATTTAGCAGTACTGTAATCGACCTTGTTTTGGTTTCAAACTGTTTAGGTTCATTGACATCAGGTGTGATCAGTCAATCGGTCTAAGTGACCATACACTTGTGTACGTTATACTAAAACCTTTAAGTATCAAAACTGTTCCTGTAATAAGTACATTCAGGTTATATAGAAATTTTAATGAAGAATTGTTTTTCGAGATTTATGAAATACCGATTGGAATAGTTTAAACAATGATAGTATCGATGAGTTCTGGGAAAGCTTTAAGAATTGTTTTAATCGCGTATGTGATAAACATGCGCCAATAGTATCGGTGAGAAGGAAATCAAGAGTAGCACCTTGGATAACAGAAGAATATCTTGAAATTTCAAGAACACGTGATTTTAACAAAAGAAAAATTGATGTTACGAAAAGTATCAGTTTTTGGAATGAATTTAGAAAGTACAGAAACAGAGCTAACAATCTTAATTAAAAAATGAAAAAGAAAACTATAATGACATTTTGGATAAACAAGTAACGATATGAGCAAAACTTGGAAAGTTTATAAAGAGTTAAAAAAATTATTTTGACATGTTTTGTTCTTAGGCTGGATTGAAATATAGTGATATGTTTAAAGTAACAGATATTGAAAATGAAATGATTTGGTATAGTAGCAATATTAAAAATAGAAATGAGTTATTGTATTTTCCAAACTGAATAAAAAACAATATTCTTAAATTGATTCCATTTGTATTAATTTTCAAGGAAATGAATTACTGCCCGCCTTTAAATTGGCAAAGTTAAAAAGTGCATTCCCGAATTTTTGGTTGCAGAAGTTACGTAATAGGATACAATATGTCAATAATCCACCGTCTGCATTGGAATCCAGTACAATAGAAATGGTAACAGGTGACTCCATTGTTGTAGCGGGCATGCTGGCCAAACACTATTATAATTTGATGTTAGAAGGAAAAAAACAGGATCTGCAGTGCATTTATTTTTGAACGCTTTTCTGATTTACTTAATGGGTTTAACTGGGAGACGGCGCTTCAATATAAATTTTACTTTGTAAATGACAAGAGAATTATAAAGCAGTTTAATTTTAAATTTATTCATAGAATATTACCCAGTAAAGACAATTTATGTAAATGGAAGATTACAAATAGTAATCTATGTGATATCTGTAAGATCCCAGATACAACTAATTACCTTCTCCTGGCTTGTAAGAAGGTTACGCTTTTTTGGAAGATTGTATTCAAATTAGTCGATACTTTGTTTAATTCAAAATCTTTTTGAAGGAAAAAAAATCTTTTAAAAAGGTCATGAAATAGAAACGAGAGAAATGAATCTTTTAAACTTTGCTCAGTTTATTATCTAAATAAACTATATAGTAGAGAATTTTTTGAAAGTGAAAAGCACATGATACATGCTGTATATTTGATAATAGAATTAAAGGTAGAAATTCGCACATATCGGATAAAAGAAATTCGATACAAACGAAGTAAAAAGAAATTGTTTTCATTATTTTAGTAAGTGATTATGTCACATTAGTTTTAGGTTTTGTACTTTATATGATATGTTAAAATTGCATGAATTCTGTATATAAACACTGTTGTAAATAGCTGTTATCTTATGATATGAACAAATAAAGTCCCTCGAAAGAGGATAAATAGAAGGAAAAATAAAAACTTGATCCCAAGAAACAAATGCAGAAACAGTTGTGACTCTCTAATAGACAGACAAATTAATACAAAATCAAGAAGACTTGGCAAATGCATTCAATTACGCAGTCCATGATGTATATAAAATGGTTCCTCCGGTTGAGGACGTGGATCTGTATAGCGCGAGTACATTTAAAAAAGATTTGTTTTTCTTCAAAGTTGTTTTCTAGAATGATTATAAAATTTTGATTTTGATTCATATGCTTGCAAATCTAAATATCATATTTTTTTCTTTTCTCTAATCAATTTTGTTCCTTTAATGACAATTTATAACGACTGAGTTTCAAACTTTTAGAATTGAAATTCTAAATTTTCTGGGATAATAATAATAATAATGATAATAATAATGATGATGATAATGAATATCTTTTTTTTTTTAATTCCACTGATCTAGCTGTCTCTTATTTTATTCGCTCTTATTAAAACCAACTGAATACTAGTGTGGATTTTCCATTTTATCAGTGGAAGTTTGTTGAAACAAGATATTTATCATCATCATCATCATAATAATAATATAAGATCATACCGTTTATGCAAGGAGTTTGATGAGCTGGAGTCCCAAGCAGTTCCAAGCAGCTGCCGTCTTATAAGGTTGCATACTAGAATCTACAGGTGTGCTGTTTACCGTTGATGTCCGAGGTTCGAAGCCGCCAATATCATTGAAAAGCTTGAGTAGTGATTTTGTTCACAAAGAAATATCGTTAATATTTCTGTGTCAAGAAATTTGCTCACGTTGTATAATAGCAGTTTTAATTTGTGAACAAAAGTTTTTTTTTTAAATGTACAATACTAAAACCTGCCATTTGACACTTTGCCGATTACTTCCGGCTCACGAAAATAAAGAGTGAATTTGTTCATGTACAGTTCTTTATGCACTATGTCAGATTAGTGTCCACAACTGCCCAGTCGAGTAATTTTGATTAACTTGAATGTTTCAGGAAATTTTGCTCCATTTCCTTTCGCTTGCCTCCTGTAAAGGTAAGCCCTGTGTACTGCTCGTATTATCAGACGAGTGGTAGCGAAAAGTAATTATCATTACAAAAGCATATTTCCCTTTGAAAGTTAGTTTGCAGTTAGGCAGGAATCTTTTGTCTATACGTATCTGCAAGGAAGATGTAGTTAAGCATATGCTTGACATATTGTCTCCTGGCGGCGTCGAAGATGGTACAAAGGGAATGAGCTAGATATGATTCCATCTCTTAAAACTCCTTGGTTTATGTATCAAAGGTTTAAAAGCACCGAGATTGTTAGCGCTTATTTGTATATGATTTTAATCATATAGCATGCCTACTCAGTAAACATGCAAAATGCTATACATTTTTATGTTCTAAATGTGCGTACTTCCAATAGCACAACAAGTTCACAAATTAAATCATCTGCTAGTTTCTTATCTTCATATTCTGTATGGATAAACAAGTACAAAACTAGTAATAAATTTCCTCTCTAAAAATAAGAAAACAAGTTGACTTACGTACTGCTAGCAAAACTTGCGGACACCTAAAGGAATAACGGGTGTGGCTACCCGCAGTCGATCACCCCAGCTCGATCGTGAAACAGAGGTCCTCTCAGTGTGAGAGCTGGCTGCAGAATGATTCCAAAACTTTTGTTACTGAACCAGCCCATCCCAGAACATAAGAATTTAGCATCTGGGTGCATGCCTAGCATTGCAGTAAGAAAAGAACTAGGGATACAGAGCACCACAAAAAAGATAACTAATTATCATAACAAAGACTGTCCTGGCTTAGGCTATTAGAACAGACCCTAAAACATGGTAAATGATCGAGATTGTGACAATGATGATGATGACATTAGTGACAATGATAATAATAATAATAATAATAATAATAATATTAATAATAATAATAATAATAATAATAACAATAATAATACTACTACTACTAATAATAACAATGATAGTAATAAGACTATATAATAATAATAATAATAGGCATTTGTATAGCGCCGTCTATCTAAAAAATGATATTCCGAGGCGCACAAGAAAAATAGAAAGAATGAGAAAGTTTAGACGAGAAAGTTCGGATGAGTGTCATAGTGCCAAGTACAGGTATTGTTAAAAAAGAAAAGATTTCAGCTTGGATTTAAAGGTCTCTGAGGAAGTTATGATTCTCAAATTAGATGGTAAATTATTCCAAAGACAAGGTGCTGCAGATGCAAAAGCCCTTTCACCACAGACTACTCGTGTCTTTGGGATCTTAAGAAGATGCTGGTGTGATGATCTTAGACTACGAGCTGGTGTATAAGGCATAAACAAGGTTTTGTAAATAGTTTGGTGTTAATCCGTTTACAGCCTTCCAGCAAATATATTAATGCAATACATTATTGATAATTGTCAAAACTTATCGTCATTCCACGTCCTTCGGTAAACATATATATTATTTTCGATGGATGACTATATCTTTGATTGTTAATAGTTTTGTTTTTGTTTTCTATCAAATTATATTATTTAATTTTTGTATGAGCGTATATGTATCGTAATACCATGTAACACGACGAATTTCCATTGTTAAATGGACAATAAATATGGACCTTATGAACCTCATGAAAACAATTCCAATAATGTTTCTAATGCTCCTATATCATCTCCAATAATCCTATCATCTCCAATACAGAAAGCCTAGAGAATTGATTAAATGCACAAAATATGTGGCATATGAGAGGGGCCAATGGTTTCATAAGGCATGTGTAAACACGACAGAGGCAGAGGCGGAATGAGAAAGCTCCAGCTCAGGCCAGTCCCCACCCCCCCCCCCCCCCTCAGTGCTATTGAGAGTACGCATATGCGTGTTCCCAGCGACCCCCTCCCTTTCAGCTAAAGTCCGGTGTGTAAAGTCAATACGGGTCGATCTTTTTCATTTTTTATACGAACCTTTTTCAGCACCCCCACCCCCTTTTCAGCAAAATCTGGTGTGTAAAGTCAATACGGGTAGACCTTTTTATTTTGTTACGAGCCGGAGAGTTTGGGAACACGCATGGTATCCCTCCGTTCACGGAGTGAGGGGGGGGGGGGCGGGCGAATACTAGATTAATGCTCTTATTGTCTGATACACAGGTGAAAGTATTCTTCTCAAGAGGGCAAATAAAAGTTATCAATGTAGCACCTCCAGCATTTTGGCAGTAATTATTATACAGTGCGTCCCATATATAACGAAACCGAGAATTATTGATGTTTTATCATAACTTAATATAATTAGTATTAATAGATGACACATATTTGTAAAGCTTAGATCCTCTTCTTTCATTTGATGCAACTCATATGAAGCATATTTCACACATGTATGAGTGATTAAAAAAATTGAAGAAAGGGTACCAAAAAGTCATTTGGCGAACGGTAGTACTTCAAAGGGAGAATCACAATTATAGAAAGTTGATTTACTGCTCTTTCATATGACACCTCGATCAGGAAAAATGAGCTAGGAATAACAAAGCTCTGTTTTTTAAATTAAGGCTTGCATTCCCAAAATGTTATTAAACGAATTCGTGTCACTGACTGCCTGCCGTAGCCACAAACAACAAACTCCGTTTCGTTGACGATCAGCCATGCAGGAAGCCTCTCTTTGTTGTTGTTGTTACGGCAGACTGCCAGTGGAATGGATTCGTTTAATAAAATTATGGAAGTGCAAGCAATACTTTGAACAAACAGAACATTGTTATTCCTGGCTCATAAGCACTCCTGAACTTTACCATGGCGTCCCATACTTTTCATTTACGTTTGGCTATAATTTAAAAGGGTGGTGCATAGCACCACAAACGTATTTCTGCTGTCATGTAGTATATTCAGGGTGCACATTGAGTAGTATAATTTCCCATTTTTTCCCCTTTCCTTTTCTTCTCTTTGAGACTGTATCGATATCAGTAATTAAAAGCAGGAATGTTGACACAAAGAGGGGGGTGGGGGAGGGAGAAAAGGGGAGATATATGTAAGACAAAGCCGAGCAGCATTCGGAGTAGGCCTGCTTTACACCTAGTGCTTCTACTGATCGTACGGGGTAAATTAAAGAGGAAAAAAGGATTAAGTATCAAATTGCATCTCATTTACAACCATGACAAAAGTGACAAACATTGTGGCCCGAATTCACAAAGGAGGTTTGTCGACAAACCTTGGTTTTCGTACGTCATATGACGTGTTTTTACGCGTTTTTTTTTACAAACCTGGTTTGTAAAAACGCGTCGAAACGCGTCATAATTATGAAGCACGAAAACCAAGGTTGTCGACAAACCTCCTTTGTAAATTCGGGCCTGTAAGTTGAACAAGATAAATGCATAAGTTAATCACATTGACATAGTGATATAAATACTTTAGAAGTACTGATAGAACTAAATTACACAACACACAAACATAATTTTTTTCCTCGTAACATTAGAGTAATTTTAATCGTTTCATTCTTTTAATTAAATGTAATGTTAATTGTTATTGTATACTTGCGTTAAGTAGGGGCAAGCTACAAGAGTCCTATCTCGCATCCCGGGTCAACGTGTCTGACACGGCCGGTTGTAGCAACTACTCCGAAGATCAGGATACATTAATCTTGATCTATAAGGAGACACGAACGAACGAACGAACGAACGAACGAGTGATATAAAAAAAATACCCTTACAGCATTGTGAACAAGTTTAATGCATGGCATGCAGAAATTAAGGTCATATTTACCTGATGTTAATGTCAGCATGCAGTTAACCCAATTACACAACAATAAGTGACAGTATACATGATAAGAAAAAAATGCATACAGATGTCGTGCAGTTGACTAGATTCCATCAATTATATCATTTTCCTGAAAGTTTTGCCGATTTCTGAGGCAAGCAGCTCACGTATGGTTTATAATGATAATGTATTATAATCATTATGAAAGTCGTACTGATAAAGTTTTACGAAGCAATGTGCATGCAAAACAAGCATGAATAGCAATGCTTCCCATTTATTTCACTGATCTAAGAACATTTGAAAGGATCCTCCTTTCCAGCTTGAATATACTAATAGGCAATGTGAAGTGTAATAATACACTATCTAGCATAAATAGAGTATGGTAGTACCTTAGAAATATATAACTTAATATATTTCTTAGGTTAATATTCTTTCTATGCTAGTTACATAGTAGTGATTAAAGCGGATGATATTGATATGGATCATGACAAAAAAGACGATTTAATAGGCCAAGTGCATAAATTAATGGGCCTAATAAGTTGTAGGTCGATCTGCTCTTAGTTATGCAGTTGGGTTTTAGACTCCTATGCGTTTATAACAGATCATTATAATGAGTATAGATGTGTTATTGAGACCTTTGATTTTGTATATGTAGGCCTATGTGATACATAGTCTACTTTAGATATATCAGAAACATTTGGGGAACTTGAGAGAAGAATACAACAATATTTTACAATACGGACAGAACATTTTAAGTGATACACAGCATTACTGTGATAAAATGAATCCTTGAATTCGAAGGGTGCGCCACCAAGTTGGCGCCACTTACCGGCACTTACCTGCCGGTAAAGGTCTTTGATTTGTTGCGACCATTTCTGTCAAATGTCAAATATCTCAAGGAGTTTCTTCAATATCAGTCTCTCACAAACAATGTTTAATGAGGAGACAAAGGATATGTAGCAGAAGCGGACATCTTGTTTTCATATTTTATTAAAATATTTAATCATAAAGATATCATTATACAACATTCAAACTGTGTAAAGAAAAATATAATACACAAAGTACAATTGACGACAATGGAATATTTCGTGTAAATTACTCTTTATTGATATACTCAATGTGATTAAATGCACAAAGAATCGTTGCATGAGTCTAGAATGAAACTGCAACACCCATATTCATTTATTTCTTAACACATCGTCTGTGTTGCAGCTTCCGATTAATGCTTTTTATTATTAGATTCTACTTGATTTAGCAACATAAAACCTATTGTGTTAATTTTTAAAGAATGAAGTTAATACGCATGCCTATCGTCTTATTAAAATACAAACATCTCCATGAAAAAGGAGAGCAAGTCCTTATATTAGCCAATTCAATAGTCCATATGTTTATTGATTTTCTGGTGAAACAAACCTTTATTACTGAGAGGATTCTTTATTGGGCACCTTTAACATCATCGAAATTAATGACAATAATACTCAGCTGCAACCGTGCTATTAAAAAAGTGTTATGATAAATCTAAGTGTATACTAAGGTCTTTACAAATAATTATTTATCGTCTTGTGAACGAGACATAAACGATGTATGTTTTGTGAACCATACGCACCCGAAATTATATATATATTTTTTTTTCATTTTTATTTCTGCATAATTTCAAGTAAAATAACTGATAAGATAAGATAAGATTTTGATAACATGTTATTTGACTCTATCGACCCCCTTCAGGGGTTTGAGGGCACAACATAATTACAACACAATACAGAAAGATATAAAAACAAAGTAAGATATGATAATGAAATACATAGACATGATATATACAATTTTTATATTTCTAAAACACAATAACATGAGCTAAAGACTAAGTATACACTATACATTTTAAAGTTATATTCTAAAACATCACGTGGTTTGGTTTGTCTACCACTACGAGTAACTACACTTTTATGAACAAAAATAGGACCATGCCTTTCAGCCTTAGGAACCAACAAAAAGAATTGGATTATTACTGTTATGAATTGTACAAGTTTTCTTAATTGTTTAACGCTAAATCTATTAAACAATTTGTCCATGTGAAATGTGCCAGGGTTACTCACAACAAACTGTCGATCTAGATATAACTGCCTTTCTTTCTTAAAAAAGGGAAGAAAAAATATAGTGAAATTCATCTCCAAAAACCTTTAAATTACAACAAGGACATTCAATCTTACTTTTTTCAGGATTATTTTCAAACCTTCCATTATTAATTGGTGAGCGGTGTGATAGCACCTCTTCTATTAAACTTTACCAGAAACTTTTCAAATAAATTTCTTTCTTGATAATTCGGTAGTTAACACAAATGCGAATTGACCAAACATTTAACATTATTTCTCGCTTTGACATGTCAGTCAACCTGAGCTTAAGAGCATGAAGAATCCATGTATAACTGAATCCATCCCCTTGCATTTGCCACACATTTCCTAACCCAGCATTATTTAATGTATTCTCTACACATGGAAACCATTTAGATAATTGAAACTGGGAACCTCTTTCCATAAGTAAGTTTAACAGATTATAGAATCTAAATTAATATTTACAATGACATCCTTTGACTACTTTTAGCCAGAAACCTACCATTCTACATTTAACCTGAATATCAATTTTAGTACGGCCTGTCTCACCATAAATCATACAGTCAGGTCTATATTTATTGACATTCAGTATGGCCCTTAAGAATTTGCGATGAAAAATTTCAATCAGACTTAAATCCTAAAAACCCCACACCTTACAGCCATATAAGAGTATTGGCAGGATTAACTGATCAAATAACTCACACTGAATATCCAATGATAATCTTAACCTTTGCACCTTTAAGGTCATTGCAATTGAGGCTTTTCTTGCCTGAATCACCTGTCTTGATATTGCCTTTTAAAAATTAACATTGTAATAAAATATAACCCCAAGATACACAAAGTCATTTACTACATTGATAATATCGTTCCCATACTTGAAAACTGGGTACTTGCGTACCTTCCCTCTAGAGAATATCATTATCTTTGTTTGTTCATTATTCACCCGCAATTTCCATTTCTCACAGTAGTTAGACAGAGCATCCAAAGCCATTTGGAGTTCATCTGGATTTTCTGCCAAGATAATAGTATCATCTGCATATAGCAATGAATGTAAATTAATAAACGAGTCTTCATCAGAAATTTTATTAACAGCATCAGAACACACCTCATCATATACATACCGTAAACCTTTAAATTTGGTTCGGATATATCCAACAAGATCATTAAGATAAATTGCGAAAAGTAAGGGGATAAATTATTACCCTGCCTTACCCCAATATAACAAGCAAATGTTTCAGAGGTTTAACCACATGTCGTAACACACGACTTAGCAGAGGCATACATATTCTTAATGGCTTTAAATACCTTGCCGTTTACTCCAGACAACAACCATTTATACCAAAGGGATGCTCGATCTATCATATCAAAGGCTTTTCTAAAATCCACAAAGGCGCAACAAATCCTCCTTTTCTTTGACAAATACATATCCAGTAAAGATTTCAACACAAGTGCAGATTCATTTTCAAAATATAAAGTAATTCTATGATATAATTTTGAAGTGAACAATTTTCATAAACAGCTTAAAAGGGTAATAGTATACCACGATAGTTGTCTGGATCTTTGTCCTACCCTTTGTTTTTTAATATTGGAACAATCATTCCAACACACCAATCATGAGGCACTATTCCACTTTCTAGAACTATATTAAAAACAATTGTTATCACTTCCAGAACCTCACCGGCTACGTTTTTCTAATTTGATCAATACCGCATGATGAATATAATCATGTAAACGTAAGGTATGATACAGTTTTTCAAAATACAATAACTGAAAATGTAAACGTAAGGTTTAATAAAAAATATGTAAATAATAATAACTTGATGTCAGATTGCGATATACATATGTACATATAATAACAAACTTCATATTTCTATAATACAAGTTAAATATCATGAGTTTAGAGTATTTTCCCAGGGAGGTGTTTTACTCACAAACCCTGATTTTCCTAACTAACTGTGGTATACTGCAGGAAATCGCCATCATATTAACCGACGCTTGATGAGAATGGCGGCCTCATAAGAAAAATCTTCAGGTGAAATCTAAATGAAAATGTGTTCATACGATCTTTGTGTATGAGTCTGTCAGTGTAATTGTGTGCGCGCGCGCGTGTGTGTGTGTGTGTGTGTGTGTAGCGAATGGCGCATGTGCACATATCTCTGTGTTGTACGATGGGGTAGAAAAATGTGGACTTTTCAAAAAAGGAACAATGTATACGAAAAATAAAAATGACTTGCAATGTGACCAAAATATGAGATATCAATAATGGCATATTGTATTTTTAAATCAGTAACGTTCATATTTCAATACAACTTTTTTTTAAAGAGATTCTATAGATAAATGAGAGACAAACATTGCATTGTTAAATTCAGTGAAGAATTCCAAACAAATTCGGCCCAGATAACTTGCGGCATTTTATTTACACATTCAGTCTCGCGAGCCTTCTTTCAAGTGGTCAGACCACGGCCAATGTGAGTAATTTGGTTAATATGATAATTGTATTTAATTTAATTGGATGAATTGATATCTTTATTTATACACGGTTAGAAAATCTCAAACTGTTACAAGATTGATTTCCATTCGGGCCGTGTGAAACAATGTAAATACATCAAATAAACATATCATTTATGAACTTTAAAAAAAAAATTAAAAAAAGAAACGAGAATGGTCCATCAAATGACATGTTTAAAACAAACAAACAAGAAATAACAGGAATAAGATAAATATTTAAAAAAAATAACAATAGAATAGTACTGCCGGAAGAGAATATGTATATGAATAAAGATAATCAAGATTTGCTGAACAAGAGTACTGTACATATATTACAAATTCAAATTGGTAATAAGAATTGTTACTAGCTCAATCAAAATTTGCTGGACAAGATGCCGCAAATATTCAAAATTGAAATTGAAAATAAGAATTAATAAAAAGTTCAAGTGATATATAAATGATTACTATAACCAACAAATCAGTATTACAATTAAAAATATGATTACAATTTCAAAAAGTCAGTGTCAAGAGCACTTGAAAGTAACGCAAAGCTCAAAGTATAAACCTCCATTATTTAATCATTGTCAGACAAAAAGAAATGAAGTTATATTATATCATATGGAAATTTAAAAATAGCCGAGCAGATGCATACACAACAAAATAAATTTAACAAAACGAAAATGGACACACCACAAAATGGAAGGAATCATTCGAAAGTTCATAGACATATTGTAGCATAGTATATTATACATGAATAATATATGATTATAAATTGGTTAATCTTGTTGTAAAATTGGACTTGCACTTCGTGTGGTACTAAATTCCTCAGGCAAGCGCTTTTATACACAATTGTGCGTTTGGTACAACCCGTTTTAGGCTGGATTGTCTGAACGCAAACTGTTGATTGCCATTTCTCGTATCATATGATCTTTCTCTGAACGAAAATTCAATTGAATAAGAAGGGGCTTTTTTATTAAGTATCTTCAACGCCATTAAAGTGATATTTTTTTTTCCTTTTCTGTTCAAGCGGATCCCATCTTAGTTTATTAAGGTTGTAACCTCCCGACAAATCCCAAGGAGTATTATTTATAATTCGAGCTGCCCGATTTCGAATTTTTCGGAGATCATTTTGAAGGCACTTTCCACAGTTTCCCCCATATTACATTAGAGAGGTGGAATAAAATCAATGCATTATATACGAATTTCATTGTATCTTTACCAACAATGTTACGTATTGATTTTAACATGTACAATCCACTACTACATTTCTTTTGTATAGATTTAATATGGTCTGTCCATGATAAAGTTTCATCAACAATTACTCCTTAATGCTTGCATGTAGTAACTCTTTTCAGAGGGGTTCCATCTGTGTTAATATTTAAAGCTGTATTACATGCTAATTTTCAACCAATTCTAGTTCCTAGTACAATGTATCCTGTTTTATTAATATTTACACCTAAAGGCCCGGTCCCACTGCACTTACGGATGCAAAGAGGATGTAAAACGTAAACAAAATGTTGACATCCGTTGGAAAAACGCTATGCATCCGTTGTGTACTCATTCCATACGTGTTTCATACGCTCTATCCATCAAGCATCCGTCCACTGTGATTTCATCCGCGCAAAAAGTTTTGAGCTGCACAAAACTTTTAGAACGGATGAACGTCCGCCGTGTACGATGTAAATCCGCGACAAATACGAGCAACAAACGTTCTATGTCCGTTATCGTCCGCTGTATCCTCTCTGCATCCTCTGGGCATCCTCGCAACAAACTTCCGCTGCAGCTGAAAACGGAAAGAGGGAGGAAAGATAAGGTACATGGAACGTCTATACATCGTTAGTAGCACGGAAATAGAAAGGATGTAAGCGTATGCATCTCGTATATAAAGTTTTCAAAGCTGCCATCCACTTCCATCCGCTTTCATCCGCTAGGCTTCCGATGAACATCCGTTTAACATCCCCGCTACATACTACCCACGTCCGTTATTTTCCGTTCTGTTTTCGCAAATTTTCGCAAATTTTGTCGATTTCTGGAGCGGATGAAAACGGATGGAGCCACCCGCGAAATTTTGCTCATCCGCTGTGTCCTTTATGAATACGTGTTGTGTCCATCGGCCAGTGGGACCGGGCCATAACTTATTGACATCAAGCCATTCTTTCACATTTACTAAATCTTCGTTTACTTTGTTTTCCAGATCAGAAAAATGTAGAACCTTCACATTTTTATTCTTGCTTGGTATCAGCATGTTAGGATTTTTCAATGTTTTCATAACATTACCATGTGAGTCTTTAATATTCTTTAGTTTTTTCTTATTTCATAAATAACGTGATTCTTGCTTTTTTGGTATGCTTTCCAATTTCCACAAGTATTATTTCACGTTGCAGTTTCTTTCAACTTATCCCTTTCATGAATAAGATTAATTATTTCTGCATTTATCCAGGGTTTCCGATCTTTCTTGATACGACTTTATCTTACCGGAGCATGAAAATTACACAATGTTGGAACTCATGTAACAAAGAATCGGCATCAGTGCATTTTAAAACACTTTGCCAATCAATGTTTCCTAGGTCGCTACAAAATTTATTTTCATTGAAATTCTTATAAGTCCTACAGGTCCTACAAAAATGGTTAGGAAAGGATTTGCGAACCGTACCCCATACAATATATACAAGTGAGTGGTCGCTCATTCATAAATAAACGACGCCAGTTTCGACCACTTTCATAAAGTTAGAAGTATAAATTAAATCAATAAGGGTAGATGAAAGTTGTATTACCCTCGTGGTTTCTTTAATCAGTTGACTTAGAGAATAATTTTGGTAAATTTAAAGTAAACGCTTTGTATAGCAAGATAAAGGGTCTGCGAGTATATTGCAATTGAAATCTCCTAAAAATATGATATCCTTTCGTTTTAACAAAATATTCGCAATGACTTTAAATAGTTCGATGCTTGTTCCAGGGGGGTCAATACCGAGCTAAAACAACCATGAGTGAAGAAATAGATCGCTTCACTTCAGCATCAACAAGTTCAATATCATTTACCAAAAGATCTGATCTTAGTTTGTGCTAAGTTTATTTCATTAACGTATATTGTAACCCCTCCGCCATTCTCATGAGTTTATAACTCCGATGTTCAGAATGGTAAGCACCTACAGAATTTTCTTATGAGCGCTGTAATTATTTTGCCTAAATTTGCCATCTCTTTTGGAACTACATACATGTTTTTTTGTCCCCAAACTTCAGAATTTTCCCTTAATATCAAATGTTGCATATTTCTTTTCGTGAAATATAATTCCAGTAAAATCTCGATATGAGGTTCATATAAGATTAATTTTGAATTTAAAGTTGCTTAAATTTGGATTTTTTTGGGGGGAACAAAAGAGTTCCAAATTTCTATTTAATATATACACATATATGCTTTGTTTCCACAACAAAACTAAATACCTCAATTAATGTTATTCTATACCTACCAAGCGATTCTGTGTCACGCCTAAAAAAAAAAATCATATTTGGAGACTCGCTATTAAGGCAAACACCTAAATTCGCATACTTGTACACACTGTATTTCAGCCATGAATGTGCGACTTTAAGTATTTCTTACATGGGAAACAAATCATTGATGATACGGAAAATATTAGGGTCCCAATAGAATGCATTCAAATAGAATGCATTATGTGCCAACTCAAAGACGAAAAGAAACAAGGCGAACTGAGTCATCTTGCTATGGAGGTCTTCAAGGAGGAACTCTGGGAAGGCGTAGAACAAGGCACAACCGAACATAGCAAGAGCCAGCTTGAAGAAGAACACAAAGAGCAGTGCGATTCGTATTTCCTTGTAGAGAAAGTCGGCCCTTCGGAGTTTTTGCTCATCGTTTGCCGATGGCAACAATCCTCTGAGTTGATTAAAAGGTTCGTTCATGAGGTAAAGCTTGATCCAGAGAGAAAGTGAGATGAAGATGGTAACCGAGTATTGAAGACGTCCCTCCTGGTAGATGGTTATTGCGTTCTGCGCTATGGTCAGGAACCAAACGAAGATAATCACGTTGTTCATCAGGGTGCTTATAGACCGGTACATGTCAGAGGCATAAGCCGTGCTGAACGGGAACACCATGTAGACAATCTCCTGCACGCGGCTACAGATAGGAAAGATGTCTATCATAGAGAAAAAGGAGAGATGAATAGAAAAAGATGGTGCAAAGGAGTAGAGAGAGAAAGAGAGAGGGATAAATGTTTTAAAAAGCAGGATGAGAGAGAAAATAATTTATTCAGATAAAATTCTAGTCATCACAATGATCGTTGTCTTATCATCATATAGTATTCTCGAATATACAGAATAAACCTGACAACATTAGACAAAAAGCTTGGGGCATTAAAATGTCAATAAATAGTTCTCTGTGAAAATCCCCGTTTTTGCGCCCATTTAAAAAACCACCACACAATAAAGGGTATAAACAGCTTTTTTTTTTAATTAAAAGATTTTTTCTTTTTTAGCCCACGTAGAAATTTATATGTGAACATATACAATGAAGAGAAATACATAAATTCAATGGGCATTTCAATCTAGGGATTTTGATGTAATAGGCACATACTGGTCATAATCGTCATCATATGCTGCATTTTATAAATGCGTTGAATTCCCTGGATTATATTCCCAAAGCCAACTATTATCGAAATTGTTAACAAAAGTACATAACCACAGGCAACGTATGGAAACTATTCTTGAGAACTACGTGACAACCTAACTAATGAACAAGACCAGAATTCTAAGCACAGTCGTACTCTATTCAATATTAATCATTTTATTCAATGATCCGGTGCATATTCTCTTCTTGTATAGAAAAGGTCAAAATTACTTAAAAATTGTACACAATGGTTTGCAGAACTAAGCAAAGATTAAAGTCGATTAATAAAAGTAATAATAACATTCCGCTGTTATAAAGCGCCTAATACATCAACGATGTCTCTGAGCGCTTTACAAATATATTATTAACCCGGTCATCGGATACAGGCTAGAGTTTTTGATTGAAAACATCTTTTATTTCCAACTATTACCTTGAATTCAATTAAGTTTTATTTACAACCAAACATCAGTTGGGGGTAAACTTCTGTTCGAAGGTTGTATGTAACGGACACAGACATCGATTGAGTCAGGTTATGTTTTTTGAGGAAATTTAAATTAATCATTGTCATGTCATAAATCGATGTCTAACTACCATGACATCTGAAAGTAGGTGATATTAACGTGGTTTAGTGTGAAACAGTAGGGACTTTTAGAATGAGTGGACGAGAACACGACGTACGCCGACTGATCATGCGTGTCAACGTACTCAACTGCCCATGTTGACTACAATTAGAAATCTTTTAGATTGCACTCGACGATATACATGTATGCAGGAAGTAACACTATGAATTACATGACAGACAAAGAAAGAGGACAAAATATACAGTTCCTCATTCTACCCTCAACAATAGGCCATTTTCTTAATGTAACCAAATTTAATGCATAGGTCTTTGTGAAGTGCCTCAATACAAATTATTTCATTCACCTGATAGGAATAGTAGTATTTCAATAGTCAGAATGCAACTGCATATATTAAGTGTTGCTAGGTAGGTCAAGCCATTATGTTTGTCCAACGTGGCAACAACTAATCTATGCAGTTAGGATTCTGTCTATTGAAATACTATTATTCTTAACAGGTGAATGAAATAGTTTGTATTGAGGCACTTCACAAAGACCTATGCATTAAATTTGGTTACATTACGAAAATGGCCTATTGCTGTGGTAGAACATCCCTTCACTGCTCTTATGTAAAAATGTGTAGAACAGGTGAATATGCATGTGACACTTGTTCTACACATTTTTACATAATAGCAGGGAAGGGATGTTCCTTTGTCTACCTGAGAAACTGTATATTTTATGCGCACGCGGCATATACTAGTATCGTACTAGATTTAGGAAAATCAAGGTTGACGCATTCTCGATCGCCGACCGAGACGACGTGACGCATGCGCAGTGCCTTAAAATGACGTCACACGTTGCAGTCAAAGCTGAAAACGTGCAAATCTAAAAGTCCCTAGTATTATGTCCAAAGTCAACGGTCAAAGCGATAAAAGGATTCAATTATTTTGCAAAAACGTCGGCAGAGTCATTTATCTTAAAAGATTGTTTCCTCACTAAGGCATTACTCTGAAATCTCAAAACTTGTATCGATGATAAGTTAATATATTTTAGGTCAACGGTCATATGTTGAAGGTCATTGAGGTCAAACTGAAAATTGATTTCTTACAGTTATTGGTTTTGGTGAAAGTTTCATATCGTATTCCTTGGAAGAATAATTAGAATGTACAAAGGTTTTTGTTGGAATCCTTAAGTCAAAAGCCAAATTGGGGTGATCAGAGTTCATCATTAAATATAAAATTGTTGTTATCCAGACGAGGTTTTTCTGCAACTAAGATGAAGTGATGATATGGGTAAGGGAAATGACACCTCTTCAATGATTTGAGGTAAAAGGTCATTTGAGTTTATTCTTTAAAGGGATAGTTGAGTTTCGGTATTCAATTCAATTCAATTCAATTTTATTTCGCAATATAAAAATCAAAATATACAAAGTAACGATAAATGTTAACTATGTTTACAAAGGTTATATGCGGGGCTTTCCATGAAGGTTGCGAAAACCTGTGAAGTTGGATCGCCCATAGAAGGCGCTACACAAATTATTTTGTTGGTGAGATAATATAAAACTGAGTCTCAAATTTGAAAGAGCATACAATTTAGATGACAAAATAATCTTTGTTTGATCAAAATCGGTTCAGTGACGGCTGAAATATCCATAAATATAACCATTGCTAATATTTGTGGGGCCCCACAAATATTCAATAATTTTGAACCAGTAGTTGAAAGAACGAGATAATACGTTTTATTCCAGCTATGCTATTGTTGGCTTTTGTGCTGCTTAATACGCACAACCAGCCCGCCCGTGTATTGTTATTATTGATTAAATAACCGTGGGGCTGAATTGGTATGATCGGATTGCAATAATCTAAATTTCGCACATGTTGGGGTCTAAAATTACCTTCATAGAAATTGTAGGTCCTAAAAGGGCACTAGAAATGTCATTAAAAAAGAATAAGAGCAATAACCATGCACCTTGAAGACATTTGAAGTCTCAACTGTCCCCTGAATTGTTTTTATAAAGCAGACTACTAAAATATACCAATCCATTCCTCCCATACCTATATAGGCATTTTATTTCATTTTACATATTCCATTTTTATGTCCATTTTTATGTACGATTTTAAATACATTTTAAAGTACATTTTTAAGGTGACTTAGCCTTTGTTCGGTACTGTTTGTTTGTTTTCTTGAACATCGATTTTTTATTTTTTTGTTTTTGTTAAATGTCTACCTGTAACAATTTGAGAGAATGCCTAAGTAAATGCAACATGACTTAAACACCTTGCATGAATTTTTATCGCTTGATAATATTGATTTTTGTCCCTGTAAGAAATATTTTACACCTGATGAGTTTAATACATACATTACAAACAAAGTAAAATCTGCAAATCCACTTTCATGTGTCCATTTGAATTCAAGAAGTCTTCTTAATAGGTTTGATAATATCACTGAATTCTTAGACAGTGTGAAACTAAAGCCTACAGTACTATGTGTCACGGAAACCTGGTTCCAGGAGCACACTATACACCCTTTGTGTAATATAGATGGTTATGAATTTGAAGGCGTTAGCCGCTTGTCAAGAAGGGGTGGAGGAGTTGGGACTTTTGTAAACAATAATGTGCAATATATAAGACGTCCCGACTTAGAACAGACCGATAGTTGTATATAAAGTGTGTTTGTGGAAATTGTCAATAAGAATTTTGGTATAATTGTTGGGTCAATTTATAGGCCTCCGGATCAGTCTGTTGATGAATTTTTAGAGAGATTCTCAAATGTTTTTAGCGTTGTAAATAGGGAAAATAAAATAATTTATTTATTAGGTGATTACAATATCAATTTATTGAATGTAGGAAAAGTGCAATATGTTGATAATTTCATCAATTTACTATTGTCGCATCATATGTATCCGTTGATAGACCATCCTACCAGAATCAATGACGACACAATTTCTTTGATTGATAATGTAATTACTACTAATGTAGACAATGTTGAATCAGGAATATTTAATACAGACATCAGCGATCATTTACCTGTATATTGTATTAGCTGGAGTGATATTCAATCTCAGCAAAATTTGAATAAGCCATTAAATGATAAAAGTATAAATAGTTTTTTAAGATCCCTTCAGATGGTCTTGCCATAATAACAATCCAAATTTAAATTATGTGCAATTTTTAGAGAGGTTTTTAAATGTATATAATTTGTGTTTTCCTTTAGAATGTTTGAAAAAAAATATTAAAAAAATAAACCATGGATCAATCCTGATATTCGTAAGTTGGCAAAGAAAAAATGTCGTTCATATGGACTTTATCTGAGAAACCCAACACCGTATCGAAAAGAAGTGTACAGAAAATGTCGGAATAAAGTCAATAATGTAAAGCTAAAAAACATTATTTTACGTAAAATTTTGCAACAGCCAAAGGGAATATGAAAAAGACTTGGAATATAGTTAATTGTGCAATGGGTCGTGTAAATAAAAAGTGCAATATTGATTTTTTTTTAAATCTAATGATCAGGTATTACATGATACCTCCAAAATTTGTAATGTATTTAATGAATATTTTATTAATATTGTATCTGAATTGAAATATCCTGTTGCTCAGGGCAATAATTAAAATTTGAATTTTTGTCGTTATTTGGATAGGAATCCTAGTACGTGTTATTTTAAACCAATCACATGTTCCGAGATCATTGATATTGTTTCTAATATAAAGAGTGATTGCAGTCCTGGGTAAGATGATATAAGTATCAAGGTTATAAAGAAATCTATACATATTTTATGTCAACCCATCTGTGCAATATTCAATCAATGCTTAGATCTAGGTATATTTCCTGATGAATTAAAGATTGCTCGTGTGGTTCCTGTATATAAAAATGGTTCAAGTGAAAATGTTGCAAATTACAGACCCATATCAGTCTTGCCAATTTTCTCTAAAATTTTAGATAAATATATGTATATTAGATTATTTGAATTTATAGGCAAGTGCGATATATTATCTTTGAACCAATATGGTTTCCGCCCTGGACATTCGACGTCATCGGCTCTTATTGACTTTGTTCACACTGTTGTTAATGCTCTTGATAACAAGAAATATGTGATTGCAATGTTTTTAGATTTGAAGAAGGCTTTTGATACAGTCGATCACGCTATTTTATCACACAAACTTGAATTATATGGCATAAGAGGTATTGTAATTAAATTATTTGAAAGTTATTTATCAAATAGAAAACAATATGTTGAAATTTCTAAATGCAAATCACAGCAAGGGACTATCTCATGTGGGGTACCACAGGGTTCTATCTTAGGACCACTGTTGTTTCTTTTATTTATAAATGACCTTAGTAAAGTATCTAAATTATTACATTGTATTATGTTTGCTGACGAAACCAGTCTGTTTTTATCCCATCCTAACTATCAGGATTTACATAATCTATTCAATTCTGAACTTGAATTAATATCTGAGTGGTTTTACGCAAATAAAATGATAATCAATGTAGCAAAAACCAGTTATATTATTTTTAGTAATTTATTGATACCAGATTATCTTTCAATTAGAGTGTGCAATACAGATATTAAGTGTGTAACGTCAGTAAAAATGTTAGGCATTACAATAGATCATAAACTAACATGGAAAAATCACATTGATAGTCTGTGCAATAAGCTGGCAAAAAATATAGGAATAATGTATTGTTTAAGATCATTTCCAAAGGAGATTTTAAAAATGATTTATTATGCAATTGTATACCCGTACCTTAATTATGGTATTCTTGTCTGGGGTAATGCAAGTAATAATCACATTGATAGATTGTTTATTTTACAAAAACGTGCAATACGAGTTATGTCCCATGCACCTTACCTTGCCCATACCAACCCTCTATTTATTGAATCAGGTGTATTGAAATTTCATGATATGTATGTATTTCAGGTACTAATATTAATGTACTTATGTAACAATCACCTCTTGCCAGACTATATCAAAACATTCTTTCAGTTCAATAATGAATATCATGGATACAATACAAGAAATGCTAATGATTTTCATTTACTCAAACCGAGGTTCTCATCTTTTAAAAACTCAATATTAATTCAAGTACCCCAAATCTGGAACTCTCTTTCTTCAGATATTAAACAAGCAGTTTCGTTAAATGTTTTTAAGTCAAAATCTAGGCACTTTATTTTAGACAGGTATTCACCAAGTTTGTTTGTTTAAATGTATATAGGCATACCCCCACCCCCCTTTATGTTGTAGTACGTGATTTGTTATTTTTTGTAGCGTCTTTAATGTATTATGTTACAGGGTCAGCTAATCACAAGGCTTGTTCCTTTCTTGCTGTCCCTCTTATACTTAATGCAATGTATACTTTGTTATTAATTTTTCTTGTGAATTTTACCCTTTGTATTATGTTGATTTATGAATGTTTGCATGTGTTTTCTGGATTTTTATGAGGAAATAAATTGAAATTGAAAAAAAATGAATTGTAGAAGGGATAAATGTTTTAAAGCAGCTTGGAGCTGATATCCAGTGTTCAGTTGCTCAACTTGTTTAGATACATGGCCTTGCAGTCCTGCTAAGTCGATGGCTATCAAAGTTAATACATGTAGTTGGTACCCGTCTTAATTATCTCTCATTGTGGGACAAGCAAGACAGCCTCATGCGAATGCCCTTTTGATTTGATTTGATTTATTCACTTTTCTTCATGGTCTATTTCCAAAGTTAGAAATAATTACCTAATAATCACGATAATAAACCAATTATATAATAAACATCAATGTATATACTTACATTGTAATACTAATATACATTAATAAAGAAGAAGGATTGCCACATGAGTTAAGCTTGAAGACGCAAGTGGTAAACATTTATAAAACGTAATAATTCCTATGTGAAAAATGATGTTGGGGATGGGAGTGAAAAAGATGTATGAGAAGATGACAGGAGGAGATGGTAGGTAGAGCGACAAAGGTGATGGCTGTGCTAAAGAGATACGGAAATGTAGTCAGAATGCATTAGTGAGGGTGAATGTGCGGGAAGCCTTTTGACTTTTGGTAATGATTTCGAACAGAAATTTGACAGGTTAAGATTTGCTTATAATAATATCTTTATCATATTTACATGTTTTCACGAAAACTCGGGGCCAAGAAATATCAGGAGAGATCCTATACTGCGTTGAATTCAGTAAGATCGCCCAGTTCGCCTTCGTTGCTCTTTCTGGTACATACCGACGGTTCTTCAGGTCTGAAATTAAAGAAAAAAGATAATTAATATCAAGTCTTGCGATTTTAGGCCTAAAGCGTGCAAATTTTCTGTTCATGAGTGCGATAAATTTCATCTTAAACAGATTTAACTTCCGTAGTGCACAAGAGCAATTCATCCTTCCTTTTAGTGGAACCAAAGGGAGGGGGCGGGTCGCAATCAATTATAGGCGTCGAAAGTGGGGGGAGGGGGGGGGGGGGGAACGCATTCCCCTAGGAAAAACGCCCCCCCCCCCTCAAAAAAAAAAAAAAAAGCAGTAAAGGAGTAAAGATGGTTGGTATTTTTTAACCAAAAAGAACATAAAAAAGAAGAAAAACCTGAATTGAATCACAAATAAATTATATTCTATTCAAAGAAAAGGAAAGTTAACAGGACTTAAATGCCTAAAAACCATGAGCTTCCGGGGGCTTAGCTCCTTGATCCCCGCCAGTGCCATGCAGGCGCGTAGCTAGAGTTCGACGTTTGGGGGGGGCACATACATGTAATCGATCGAGGTAAAAAAAAGGGGTCTAAAAAAGTTCAACCGATCTTGGAAATTTTAGGGGGGCACATGCCCCCCCCCCCCGTGCCCCCCCCCCTTGGCTACGCGCCTGGTGCCATGCCCCTGGACCCCACGCCAATTTACGCTCGCTACACTCTAACCTGATCGTTAATACTTCACTTTGAAAAACGTTCCGTGGGGCCCTCATCTGCATGTAACATGTAAGAGTGGTGGTGATGCAAATTTTTCTTCTGCCACCCCCTGAAACGTTTTTGCGCATTACGCCACTGCCACTGGAAGGTGAATGAGCCCCCTGGAATGTTTGCCCCCCCCCCCCCCCCGATCCAAAACTGCTTTCGGTGCGCCTGCCATCAATCGTTCAGTATGCACGGTTAACTTCTGGTTTGCAGATAATTATAAAATCTCGCTCGAAATTTAGTCCTCGTTCAAAATTAAAGCACATACAAAATTAAGTTATAAATTTGCTGAGATGCCAATGGTATCATAAAGCTTTTTACTACGTGATAAAATGAAAGATTTATATATACTGAGACACTATAATAAAGACTTTCAAGAAATAGATCCCAAAGATAAAGTCTATTTTCTATTACGTATCTCATTATGGAAATAATATGTCCTTATAAACGTAATTTAGCAGGAAACGGTCAAGCCATTGAAATTGCCTAAAGTTGAATTTTAGAATCTGAATCATAATTTTCTTGTTAGTTGTGTTCTTCTAATGTTATTATTATGATCATGAAAAGTAAAACTTACTCTCATGCAGATAGGTGTACAGTATCTTTAAAGCGGGCTTCTGATTAGTCGAGCTCAGAACCCTGAAAAATTAAAGGACATTCCGTATTAATAGGCCATTTTCGTAATGTAATCAAATTTAATGCACAAATCTTTGTTAAGTGACTTGTTAAATATATTTTCATTCACCTCTTACGAATAAGTGTATTTTAATAGTCAGAATGCTAATTCCATTCATTACGTAGATTACGTGTTGTTAGGTATGACAAATCATAATGTTTGTCCTACCTAGCAACACTTGATGTTTGCAATTTCCATTGTAATTATTGCTATGCATTTATTCATAACAGGTGAATGATATAATTTGTAACGATGACTCTAATTATGGAATACTGTAATTAAGATTCATCATCAGAAAAAAGGGGCAAGATATCTCTTCATTAAAAGTATTATATACCTGACACGTTATGACAAAAAAAATCATTCGATACATGATTTAATCATAGTTTCTTTGCTGTGACCTACACTCGATACCGAAAGGTTTAATCCCTCAAAAGGCAGATCTAGTTTTGTTCTAATTTTACAAAGGATGTTTTTGGAACTGATACAATGAAAAATAGACAAATTCCCGTTCAAATGGGAGCATAAAAGGCAACTATTCCTGACATCTATCAGCTAAAAAAAAATCCAAAACAATTCTTTATTCATCAATTATTGAAGCATTTTGGGATGTTATATTGAAATCGAATAGGTAAATAAAAACAATTAAATCCAATAGAAACTTCGATATATTTTTTTCTTTAAATACCTGTAGAGATCTTGAACGGTTCCCTTCCAGTCGCGATGCGATATCAATGCTTCAAAGATTGGTCGTTTGTATTTGTCATACATGTAGTTTATCTGATTCTCTCCGAGGCCTAGTTCACTTAAAACCTCTCTTGCAACGCTCTCAGAGTTGTCCAGGATAATGGCTAAGGACTGAATCGCCGAGAAGAAGTTGAGAAGGTATCGGAAGGGCATGTCCCTTAGTGGCAGTCGCGACGGAAAAGCCATTTCTCACGTATTAACGACACGACCCCTAGTTTTAAAAACAAACAAACACACATTTTAAAAATTCAGGTCAACCTATACAAACTCCACCAATTAAGGATATCAAAGGGCCTTTGTGCAAACATGGGCCCCTATAATTTATTTGTTAATAATAATAATAAAAATCAAAATAATAATAATATGTTCTTGTATAGCGCTCATGTCTGTCAAATTGGACACTACTGGCGCTCCACAGTTGTTATTAACCCGGCCTTAGCATGGCTGCCATTATGGCGCTCTATTATTTTAAAAAGGAATTAATTCCTGCTATATAGGTAACCATCTACCTCACATGGGTCGAGTATGGCACATTAAGATAAATGTCTTGCCAAAGGACATAGTGCTGCAGGACTCGAACCGCAATCCATGTGATCTACAATCCGTTGATTTATCCACTAGACCTGCACTGCACATAGAAGGGATGTTTCGTTCAAACTGTTCAATTATTTCTTGTCAAATTTCCAATGTATAAAGGAATTTTGACCGTAATCCTTTTCAGGATACATATCTGCAGTGATTCTCTTGCAAACTGACAGAACACGATTTGCAAAAGCTCACATATTATTTTTAAACTTTATCAGAACTCAACTTTGCGTTTAAAGGTATTATGTCCCATTTGCAGGCCAAACAAATAAAAAGGTTAAATTCCAACGGCATTTGAAAGACAATACTTATCTAGAACTTCCCTCAAAACGAAAGGGCTTGAAAATAGCTTCAAGTGGGAAAATAACAATTAGTGGTCGAATCGACTTTAGTGATTGCAATCACCTAATTAATAGTCTGATTTTCAGATCCTTTTACCAAATGGTCGTACATTTTGTGCTGCCCAAACATTCAATCAGTATAATTTTGGCCATTACAAGTAATGGGATATTGATGTAGACAAAAGCTCATGCACCTATTACAGCTCATTTTATGTATGCAGTTAATTACCTAAAGAAAGAAAAAGATGTCAGACAGTCACTCAATAGTGTCTGACATTGAAGTCTAGAAGGTAAACGGGTTTCCTTGCATACTTTGAATACTAGGACACTGCTAATGTTTAAATTTCACAGATATGACAAAATATTCATAATTCCTGCAAAGTTCTACATAATTTGATGTTGGCTCCAAAAAAAAAATAGTATCTTTAAGGATTTTACATCTGAATATTGGGATATATTACGTAATGAGAACAGTTTCTTAGTCTTTACGAATGAGTTTTTACCGTAACACGAATGTCCCAAATAAGGTGATCATCAAATTCCACCCTTAAGTATTTAAAGTCATGAACCTATTAAATTTTCGTTCCATTCATGTAGATATTTAAATTGTATGACGTGTACTTTAACAAATATTTGTAATATTGTCTACATTAACTTTTAAGTTATTCTGAGTGTACCATCTCTGTATCGAATCAACATCATATACTTAATTCATCAATAACCTAATGAGAAGAATATATAACTACATCATCAATAAACATATTACAAGTACATGTTTGCAAAGACTGAGCTTTAGCATTAAAAACAAGTAAAAATAAGATACGTCCTAAGACACTCCCTTGAGGTATTCCATTTGATAATGTTTTTGGAGTTCGAAAGTATACCATGACAGTAAACCGTTTAACTCCTTTGAAACAAATAACTAGCAAACCATTTCAACTGTTCATCCTTTATACCATAACAATGTAGTTTCTTAAGAAATACTTCATGGTCAATTGAATCAAAACATTTGGAAATATCTACGAAGCACGCAGCTACTAATGATCCGTCCAGGAGGTAGAGGTCAGTGGTTTGTGCTGACAATGTTCACGCGAGCGAAAATGAGACAATCGGAGCAATATGGGAAAGCTGATTGATCAATAGAAATCAATTCATTCATCCGAAGATAAATCAATAATTGTAGAGTTTCTCTAGAAGTTTGATTACATGACAGGTTACATATATTGGTCTAATGTTGGTTGGGTCATCTTTTAATTCAAAGTTATAAATACATTCTGGATGTTTAAAAGTAAAACCGTAACTTTTAGACTTGTTCAATTTTCCAACTGAATAACAACAACAACAAAATCGTTCAGTCTATTAGCACTTAATTGATTAGGCAATAACATTGTTATCAAGTTTCCTACAGGTGATCTTATTCAACTCGCGCCATATTTTTTCTACTTTAATTTTCTACTATCTCTAATAACATCCTTGGTATAATCCCTCTCATTAATTTAGTTATAATGTTGATGGTGATGAGTGATTATAATAACAATATGATAATAATAATGATAATGATAACAACAATAATGATGATAAGTATTATAATCACAATAACAAGAACAATAATGAAAAAAGTAAAATATAATAACAATTATAATAACAAGGACAATAATGATGATAAGTATTGTAATAATAATAATAACAACCACTACCAAAATAATGATAATAATAATGATAATGATAAAATGTTTTAATGTAAAATAACCTGCAGGAGTTAGGGTACAAACTGTCGAAATGTAACGTATGCGATTCTTTTCTCTCCAACAGGACTACCGGTACTCTCAAATTTCCCCCTAGGCATATATGTATCAGACTCGATGCTCTTACCTATTAAAAATACACTTTAAAATGTGAAGTAATTGGGAAAACGTCGCCAATCATGATTTACAAGGTATTTACGAGTATCCATAAGTCAGGTTATAGATGTATTATAATGCATGTAAAACCATCGTTTGACCAAAGTTACTGTCGACTGTTAAATGAAGAAAAACAGTTTCATTCATTGCAAATTAAAAAATCCCTGTCCATATATGTGGATGTCTTTCAACCAGGAACTAGCAGGTCTGCCTCTTCTTCGCCTGGCTTCCACTGTTCCTGTTATAGAGACTTTCCAAGACCATCTCCTTACTACATGGCCAAAAACCTGCACTTTCCATCCAGCCTGTCCAGTACACATCGGTAATTTGTTCTTCTCTCTGTTAAACGGAACCCTTGGTATTCGCCGATACACCCACATTTCAAATGCATCTATCCTCTTTTCATCTCTTTTGGTCATGGCCCATGTCTCACTTTCTATAAGTACTTACATATATCGTATAAGGAGTGGACTACTATTAATTGACAGGCTGTCTAGTGTGCAGTAAAAATGTATAAATAAGACTACAATAGGACGAATAGCTGCACTATATCTATTTCTAGCCAAGCTTTCGGCATGTATTCATCGTCGTGGACTGTACAGCAAATAGAATTTAACAAAGTTGTATTCACGACATGAAAATAATATACAAATGAAGAGTAACAAGAATCAATATTATAATAATAAATAATCATCGGAACGAAACATATTTTTGCAAACATTACCTGTTTTTGGAGGAGTACTTTTGGTGTGATGTTGTTGATGGCGCTAGCGTGTGAAAAGGGTCACGTGACGCGATACAGTGCGTCCCAGAAAAAACGAAACCGAGAATTATCGATGTTTTATCACTTAGTCACATTTATAATTAATAAATGACATTATTTGTAAAGCTTAGATCCTCTTCTTTCATTTAATGCAACTCATATAATGCATATCTCACGCATGAGTGATTAACCAATTTGAAGAGAGGAAACCAAAAAGTCATTTGGCGGACGGTATCTGAATTTCAAAGAGAAAATCACATTTCTAAAAAGTTGAGTTTCTGCCCTTTCATATGACCCCTCAATCAGTAAAAATGAGTAAGGAATAATAAAGTTCTGTTCGTTTAAAGTAGTGCTTGCATTTCCATAATTTTATCAAACGAATTCATTTTCACTGGCTGCCTGCCATAGCAACTAGCAAACTCCATTTCGTTTACAATCAGCCATGCATGAAGTCTTTCGTCTACGGCTGATTGTCAACGAAACGGAGTTAAGTCTTTTGTTAATTCCGTTTGTTGCTACGGCAGGCAGCCAGTGAAAACGGATTCGTTTAACACAATTATGGAAATGCAAGCACAACTTTAGACAAACAGAACTTTGTTATTCCTAGCTCATTTATCCTGATTGAGGTGTCATATGAAAGGGCAGAAGATGAACTTTCAAGAAATATTATTTTTTCTTTGAAATTCAGATACCGCCCGCCAAATGACTTTTTGGTTTCCTCTCTTCAAATTCATTTTAATCATTCATGCGTGAAATATGCATTATATGAGATGGATCAAATGAAAGAAGAGGATCTAAGCTTTATAAATATGTGTCATTTATTAATTATAATTATGATTAAGTTGTGATAAAACATAAATAATTCTTGGTTTCGTTTTTTCTGGGACGCACTGTATAGTTAATGGAGGCGTATCAAGTGGGAAGCGCCCATAGAGTATTTTTATATATAGCTCTATGGAAGCGCTACATAATACACCGGCGTCACCTAGCTAACGTGTTACTTCACACAACAATAATATCTGAATGACTATATAGTATATACATGTATATGCAACTTGGGGGATAAGTAGCTCATTTGTCAATTGAATTGAATCTATTGAATTTTTGTCGTTGTATTAGTCATGGCGTTGGCATGGTTTCACTTCAATCAGCGAGCTCATAGTACCGTGATAATGGCAGTCCAAGCTCATCTTTTATGACAACTTCGCACTTGAATAAGCGGACAGACATTTTATGAATATCAACTACGGCGTCCAATTTATTGTATACAGTTACCTAGTAACTAGCAACACTGCCCCCTACAACATAGAAGGAATAAATATGACAACAACCAAAACACACGAAAAGCAAGTTCCCCTAGTCATACTCTACTCAGCAGCTTGATCTAAGAAATAATTGACATCCCGTGTTGTTACGCCTATTTATTTCCACCTATAGCTTATAGTATATTTTGTCTCTCTGTCTCTGCATGTCTCTCTCGCTGTCTCTGTCTCTGTCGGTCTCTCTCTCTCTCTCTCTCTCTCTCCCTCTCTCTCTCTCTCTCTCTCTCCTTTCCCCCTCTCTCTCTCTCTCTCTCCCTCCCCCTCTGTCCGTCTGCCCATGGACCTACAGGTCTGCCTCTCTCCATCTAGCTCGCTCTCCCCCCCCCCCCTCTCTCTCTCTCTCTCTCTCTCTCTATTATAGCTCTTAGAACTTCTATTCTAATTAAACAGACTGTATGTTCGCGTATGCCCAGACAACATCATGTATGTATTTTTTTTCTTCATGCGCCTCGTTGCTAATCGTGCTGGTTAACTCTGATGACCACCCGTTTTCCCCTCCAAGAGAAAAATACATTCCTAATTACTTGAACATACATCTAATAAAAAAACATATCTATTCAGAAGCCAACTTTTTGATTTATGACAGTGATGAATGTTAACACGGGAGTAGCCTTGACAGGTAATGGCCTTAGCTACTCCCTCCATTCACTTCATCACATGTACGCATCTTTTCTTGTCTCCATCATTTTAGTCTATTTTCTGAACAATTTTGCTCTTAAATAAAAATTGTTTAATTCTGAATACATTGTAATTGTTAAGAGATGTGAAATAAATGTTTACATTAGAAAAAATACATTCGTTTGATTAGCACCGGCATTGACTGGTATCTTCAATTTGAAATCTAACACTGATGACGTCTCAAAGCGTTTTGTATCCAGTGGTAAGGTGCTATATAAATTGGAAATATTAATTGGACCCACTCTTCCACCAAAGGTATATGTTTATGTAATCAATTGTAAGTCCCTAATTATACTATATGATTGCTTTTTAAAAACGCACGGAATACACCTCATTCTTAAATAAATTACTGCTCGGTCGCAAAACAAGCATAAAAATTATTATAGACCTACGATGCCAAACCTGACAATTCAGGACTAAATGGAGTCACCGAAATCGTATCTTCAAATTAATGTAGCCCAAGTGACCGTTATGAATTAAAACAGTGCAACAAAGATTAGCCGTCTTCTGCGAAGTTTAAAAAAAACACATAAAAATGCTCTATCACTGAATGGAACAGCCTACCAGTAAATGTAACGCGCACGCTAAAAGTCCAGGGAACTTCCAGGGGCCTTATGCCGTTATTCCACTAATGTCCTTTGGCAAAACATTGATCTACATTTGCCACACTCAACCCAGGTGATGTAAATGGGTACCTGGTAGGAATTAATTCTTTGAAATGCTAGAGCGCCGTAATGGCAGCACAGCTAAAGCCGGCGTAATAAACTCCAAGTTTGGAAGCGCTTAGTGATTGTAATAAGCGCTATATAAAAACTGAGTATTATTATTATTATTATTATCTCCTTCACACCGCTTGCAACCTTCAGTTTATGTTTGCGGCATGCTGCATAACCTTTTGAAGATCATAAGAAGAAGAAGGAGGAGGAGCAGGAGGTGGGGGAGGATAAGGATGAAGAAGAGGAGAAGAAGAAGGTCAGGAGAAGATGGATAAGAAGAGGAAGAAGAAGGGTTTGAGTGAATATAAAATCAAAGAAAACTGTTTATTTTAAATGTCATAAAGCATTTTTTTCCTTAATTTCCCTCGCTCGCAGAATATGAATGGAATCTTGCTTTGTAAAGCTTTCAAGTCATCAATTTCAGCATTGAGTTCCCCTTCCTGTTCCAAAATAAAGTCGATCTTTTTGGCAATATGCTCGCCATTCGTAACATAAACCAGGAACCTCAAAAAACTGTTTCCTTGCTGAACTGGGGCCATGGTCTGGATACGCCAGTGAAGGAGAGAGATAAAGAGATAGAGAGAGAGAGAGAGAGAGAGAGAGAGAGAGAGAGAGAGAGAAGAGAAAGAGCGAGAGCGAGAGAGAGAGAGAGAGTGAGGAAGTGAGCACTAATTTTTCTTGGGGCCCTCGAAAATTTTAAAATTCGCAACCCCCCCCCCCCCCTTGAGCGCCAGGGGGGGGGGGGGGAGGGGGGGATCTGCCACTGAGGTACGACCACTTGTTCCATTAAAAAAAATAGTTTATGCTACGTACTTGTCTCATTTGACCACACTTCTCAAACTCAAAACTATTCTAAAACTTAAACAGGAATTTAAAAATACAATTAATTAAATTATTCATACCCTTCGTAGATTTGATTTTTGTGTGTGTGTTTTGGGTAACTCAAGAATGAAAGATTGACTGGTTGAATACTTTTAGATGTAAGCTTTTATATTCTGTCACATTCTCACGAAATATAAATCGCGGCAAATCAATTTTTCAAAACACTTGAAAAATTATAAAACTTGGTAAGGGTATGAATGAATTTAAAAGTTGTTAACTGTATTTGTACAAATTATCCATATCAATGGAAGTACAGTTGCATTACACAATGGAAAAAAAAAGATGTTGTATTGCTCGTTAGGTGCCAAAACATGGTTCGGTCGGTCGGAAATATTTTTCTTTTTTGTTCACCTCCTCTTTTGGATGATATTTCTCAATTTTAAATGCTTTAATACATTCTTCTTTTTCTTAAAGCCGACGTCACCGTAGATTTCAAGATTTTCGGGTCGATCACAAAGGGCAATACAATATCTTCTTTCTTTTAGGCCTCATGTACGCACACCCACATCCACTCACGCCCAAATGATCAGGCACAACTCTAGTAATGAGGTATAAAGAGAACAGTGAATATATTTCTTTATATACCTCACTTAAGAAATCCAGCCATCTGATTGGTCGAATTGCATTCATAAACTTCAACTGTTCCTGTAAAATTCCCGGTAACCATGCATAAACATTTCAATATTTTTTAATAACCATGGTTACTCCATGGTTACCCATAGGTTTACATGTTAAAAAATGGTTTGAGCGATGGAGGATACCTTATGTGTGCGAAGAATTGGTCGGTAATTTCAATACAATTGAATCTCGATCGATCTTACCGACAATTTTATCTTGCATTGTTGTCATGAAGACGAAAATAAACTTCCAAAAACCAAAAAACAACATCTGCCGATAGATCTTGATCTAAGTTCGTGCCAATATGCATTGCAAAAGTAAAAGAAGAGTCCGTATATGGAGCTTTTGCGAAGCATTGATCACACGCGAAGCCGGTTTCAATTCATTTTAATGTATATATCGTACAAAACTGCCAAGCATGTAACCACCGCGCGATGGCCGAGAGGTCTGAGGCGCTTACCTTAGTTACATCACCTTTTGTACGCAAGAGTTCGAATCTCGTCTTCGACAAAAATGAAAAATATTTTTTATTTTTTATTTTTTAGTCTATTTTTTTCGGCATATAAAAGTATTAATGACTGCTTTAATATTCGAGAAATAGTTGTTTTCATACGCTCTCGGGAAGGTTACAATTGGGCTATTCCCCTCGGCAAGCCTCGGGGAATAGCACAATTCTAACCTTCCCTTGAGCGTAATAAAACAACTATTTCTCTCAAAGCAGTCATTAATACTATAGTATTACCCGTACATGTATATCTTTTAAAAGGATCATTATTTATTTAAATGACACTTATTTTCCATGCTTAGGCAGCAAAACAGCTTGATTATTGCGACACCCCCTTAATTGTCTCACTTTTAACATTTAAATATAAGTGAAATAAATTATACTACATAAACGTCATAAACTACCTGTATTATCATATACCTTCATTAAATATATAGACCGGTAGTGGTAAAATTGCAGTTCAAGGGTTTTGGGTGCAAAATATCCATTCAATATTGTTTTAATATTGCCTTCAGAGGTTTAGAGGGCAATACTTCAACCTAAATTCCCCAAAAAGCAGAAATATTTGCCCAAATGTTCAATGACGAAGTGCATTCGCGATATCTATCGAGGCCGGATGGATATGATAATTTACTAAATATATCAATTAGTAGGTGGTTTCCCGGCAAAATTTGTATCATCACGTATTAGTCAAAACATATTCTTTCACATGATTAAGAGCTTCCATTTCAATTTTTTAGAGGTGGGCATTTCCAAAACTGGTCTATACCTTTAATACAGCTGAACCATTTTCCCCCCAAATCAAGGCAGAATGAGATCAATGAACTATTTCATACATTGAAGATCGTTGTCTTTCCTGATCATTCTTTAAATAACTTTTTTTAAAGGTAAAGACCAGTATTGAAAACGCCCCAATTTCAAAAAATGAAATGGAAGCTCTTATTACCAATCATGTGAAAGAATATGTTTTGACTAATACATGATGATAACAAATTTGCTGGGAAACCGCCTACTAATTGATATATTTGGTAAATTAGTTTATCTACATGGTCTGTGAGAGATAAACGCATGTGTCGCGCACGTGTGCGTATAGTCCCATATACATCTTTCTGTGTACAGTGCTTGTAACTTTACGAAGACTGGGCCAAATTTCTTATCATTTTGATGATTCCAGAACCTTGCAGTACACACCAATACTTATATGCTAGATGATCAACCTTTTCTGATCGATTTCACAACGTTTCTTTCACAATGCAATCGCATGACCATAACTGGTCTTTACCTTTAATACATAAAGGAATAATATTTTCAAACATTTTTTTAAACAAAACATTTCATGAAAAGAAATAATCTGTTAATTTGAGTCTACAAATTGGGATCATACAGCTGCCATACTATGAATAAATGGAAAGAACATAAAAAGTAAGTATTATTATAAAATCTAAATTGATGTGATAGAAGCTAGTAAACAGCAGAGAAAGGGCAATAAAAGGCACAATTAGGCCAGTTCAAGGCACTATGAAGTTTAACAGAAAATAATGTGTGAATGTTATCATTCAATTTATTCCAAAGTGAAATACAGTCATATCAGACAAGGGACAAGATGTCCCATGAAAAGTGTTGTTCCTAAAATCATAAATGCCATTTTATTTCAAATATGACCAGAAATTTGGACCAAATTTAGATTCTGCATGTACATGTAACGCCATACAAAACATATATTTGTGCATTTCTTTTCACTATGCTTGGTTTTCACCAAGTTCAAGTTGATTTTTATCATTTTCATGATTCCAAAATCTCACAATACAAAAATATTCTTTTTGTAATACATAATCAATTTTTCAATAATATTTCCGGATATTTTCTTTATAAATACAATCACTCAACAAGTACTCCACTTTAAAAACTGGGAAAATTTGTATCTCTTCATTTGCTACGTCATCAAGTCGAGCTCCAGTAATGCGTTTAAAAAAAAAGTGAATATATACCATGGTAGAGAATTAAAAGAGATTTCACACTGAAGAATTACATACTAGCAGAATCTAATGAGTAAACTGAACGTTAACAGATAGTTATTGATCCTAATCAACATAGAAAGTTAAAAGATATTTCACATTACTAAATTAAAGCGCTTTATAAGCACAGTTTTATTAATTAATTTATTCATTTAATGAGTAAACTGAACGTTTGCAGATAGTCATTGATCCTAATCACCACGTCCATCAGATAGGAATTAAAACCATAGATTTCCCCTGTTTGCATAATGCAAGAACATAATGTCCAAGGTGCTATGGAAGCGCATGGAGACATTACATCATAAAAGATAAATGCTATAAAAGAACGGAATACATACATAATTATTGCTTATCTATATGGATATACTTCCTTTCCTCGTAGTCACGTAAAGAAAATCATGATCGAGTTCGGATTCCAGTGAGGTGTTTCACAAAGACTACGATCGACTTTAAGTTCCCTTCAATAATGAATTATCAGAAATGTAAATTCTGTAGATTTGTGACCATGATTTGTACGTCCCTTGAGAGACCAATGCCAGTAAATGGTGAGAGCAAACAGTGGCATGAACGGCCTGCCATAGTTAAGTCCAACTGAAAGTCGATCTTAGTCTTTGTGAAACACCCACCCCCCCCCCCCCCCCACCCAGATCATACAATAATTTTTTTCACAGGTGGGCATTTGGTGTTAAGGACTCTCTCTTTCGGCTTGGGTCGCACATGATAAGTGATCCTTTGTGAGTTTCGCTGAAGGTACCGTGTCTGTAGACGGCCTGACCTCTCACTATGGTGACCTGCACAGCTCCTTTAAGGGTCAGGCCACTGTAGGGGGTCACCTTGTGTCTGTGGTGAATGTTTTCAGGCTGGATCTATATGTGAACAAAGATACAATCAACAACAACAAAAGTGAAAATATGCCCAATTCCATTGCATTGTGAAATCGATCAGAAAAGGTTGATCATCTAGCATATATGTATTGGTGTGTACTGCAAGGTTCTAAAATCATCAAAATGATAAGAAATTTGACCCAGTCTTGGTAAAGTTACAAGCACTGTACACAGAAAGATGTATATGGGACTACCCAACACATGCGTGACACGTGCGCAATATCTATCCGGTCCAGATAGATATAATAATTTACCAAATATATCAATTAGTAGGCGGTTTCCCAGCAAAATTTGTATCATCACGTATTAGTCAAAACATATTCTCATACATGTTTGGTAATAAGAGCTTCCATTTCATTTTTTGAGAGGTGGGCACTTTCAAAACTGGGCTTTACCTTTAAGACTATTACGCAGTAATGGTAGCAAAACAGAAATTGGAATGAAAGATGTTGAATATGGGCCTAGCTGTAACATCAAAGTTACGATTAATTGCATCTCCATTCATCAATCATAACTTTACATGAAATAGTTGAGGATAGATTCAACAACGCATGGTCAGAAACAATTTAGTGCAGCAAGATTAGAGTTCGTTATGTTACAGGGCCATGGTTTTATACCTGACCTGTCACCACAAAATCCAGGCAAATTCACAACATATCATTTCTCTCTTTTAATATTTTCATAACATGCAACTTCTCTGGTTTCCAAATAAAGAAGTATATAACATACATTTTGAAATATATACATGTTCATAAGATGATGACGTGGTTCCTAATCAAATGATTGGTTGAAAGCGTACACGTGACCAGGCATTTATTTTGCCTACCGTAACGCGTAATTTGGATAATGACCGGTAAAACATAATTTTTTGAAACAAATAAAACATAATCTTATAGAACAAATAATACACATCATTT